>JABUQX010048160.1:0-2500 GCA_015478945.1 Trachelipus rathkii
GCTGATTTCACGAATGTTATTAGTTTTTTGTAGCTATCGTAGTTTTGAGAAAAAAAAATAAAATATCCCAAAAATAATTCAAAATTTTTTTTGTTTCATTTTTTAGAACAATTTTTCTTACGCCGATTCCAAGCGAATGTTATTAATTTTTCTTGTAAGCTAATGTAGTTTTTTGAGAAAATAATAAAATAAGCCCTAAAAAAATCAAAAATTTTTTTGCCAATTGTTTAGAAAGAATTTTTCTTACGCTGATTCCAAGAATGTTATTAGTTTTCTTGTGCCTATCGTAGTTTTAGAGAAAAAAAAAAAAAAAAGAAAAAAAAAGATAAAGAAAATCCAAGAAAAATTCAAATTTTTTTTTAATTTTTAGAACAATTTTCTTATGCTTGATTCCACGAATGTTGTTTGTTTTCTTGTAGCTATCGATTTGAGAACAAAATAAATAGCCTCTGAAAGAAATCATAAAATAAATTTCCCATTTTTAGAAACAAATTATCTTTACCTGATTTCCACGGAAGATGTTTATTAGTTGTTCTGTAGTTATCCTATTTAGAGAATGAATTTCGTTAAAATCCACTATGAACGATTCATCATAGTTGACGCCCAAATTCGGGACTAATTAAGTCCGAAGGTCTAAGCTGCAAATTCGAAAAAAAAAAATTGAACAGAAAAAATTATCGGGAAATAGTTTTCTTTGTGATATTAAGATCTATTTCACACTTAGTACCTTTGACTTATATTAGTCTCCGTTGAAACTCGTACTATATCGAGTTGAAGCGAAGTTTATAACACTAAAAAAATGTGTGGCATTTGAAAAGCGTTCAGGCGCTTTTGCGAATTCCGTAAGGCGACACTATACTATAGTGACGTTTCGAAAGGAACCGAAAAACGATCTAATTTGATCGTGCAACACTTTTAAGGTATATAACTAGCACTCAACCCATACTAGTGACGTGTCAACGAACTGATATAAAGTCAAAGGGTCTAAGTGTGGAAAAATCTAAAAAATCAACAGAGAAAATGAAATTTCCCAAAAAGTTTTAAAGTCGGAAATTTATTTTTCGGAATTTGCACTTAGACCTTTCGACTTATATTAGTTCAACAAACATACGAACGACGGTAAAGACGAACACTAACGAACTCAACAACATACTATATTCTTCCGACGAAACACAACTCACGCTCGACCACGCTGCGACCCACGCTCGTACCCACGGGGCGCAACCCACGCTTCAAACCCGCTCAACCCACGCTCAACCCACGCTCAACCCACGCTCCACCCACGCTCAACCCACGCTCAACCCACCGCTCACCCACGCTCACCCACGCTTTCGACCCACGCTCAACCCACCGCTTCAACCCACGCTACCCACGCTCAACCACGCTCAACTCACGCTCAACCCACGCTCGACCCACGCTCAACCCACGCTCGACCTACGCGACCCATGCTAAATCCTCGCTCACGCTCACGACCGTGTGTATGCTCTTCGCTCTAATATCTACGTCATCACGCTCGCACCACGCGTCCGGAGCTAAGTCGAAAGTCTAAATATAAGTCGAAGGTATAAGTGCTAAAATCTAAAATTTCTCAAAGAAAATAATACACAAAATTTTTTAAGTCCAAATTATTTTTCGGAATTTGCACTTAGACCTTCGACTTATATCAGTTCCCGATCAGGCGTCACTATATGACGTCATAATCGGATTGAAGATAGTTTTAGCTTAGGTAACTGGTATTTGAAAGCGTTCAGCGACTTCTTCGATTCCCGTAAGCGACACTATATTATAGTGACGTTCGAAGGGAACCGAAAAACGATCTAACGTGATCGGGTGACGCTTTTTAGGGTATAAACCATGCTTCAACCCGATATAGTGACGTTTCGAACGGGACTCGGATAAAGTCGAAGGCTAAGTGCTAAGTCGAAAAGTGCTAAGTGCTATAAGTCGAAACGGTCTAAGTATATAAGTCGAAGGTCTAAGTGCTAAGTCGAAGGTCTAAGTATAAGTCGAAGGTCTAAGTGCTAAGTCGAAGGTCTAAGTGCTAAGTCGAAGGTCTAAGTGCTAAGTCGAAGGTCTAAGTATAAGTCGAAGGTCTAGAAGGGAACTGATATAAGTCGAAGGTCTAAGTGCTAAGTCGAAGGTCTAAGTGGATAGGTCGAAGGCTTAAGCGCTGAGTCCAAGGTCCTAAGTATAAGTCGAAGGTGTAAGAGCCTAAGTCGAAGGTCTAAGTATAAGTCGAAGGTCTAAGTGCTAAAATCTAAAATTTCTCAAAGAAAATAATACACAAAAATTTTTAAGTCCAAATTATTTTTCGGAATTTGCACTTAGACCTTCGACTTATATCAGTTCCCGATCAGGCGTCACTATATGACGTAATAACCGGATTGAAGATAGTTTTAGCTTAGGTGACTGGTATTTGAAAGCGTTCAGCGACCTTTCCGATTCCCGTTAGGCGACACAATATTATAGTGACCTTTCGAAGGGAACCGAAAAACGACCT
>JABUQX010048160.1:12500-17500 GCA_015478945.1 Trachelipus rathkii
ATATATATATTATATATATATATATATATATATATTAATATATATATATTAGGGATGTACCGATAGTATCGGTATCGGTATCGGTATCGGCAGTATCGGCCTTTTTTGGGGTATCGGTATCGGTTAATATGGCCGATACTTGGCCGATACTTCTTATTTTTTGGGTGAAGAATTATGAGAAACTTTCAGATTCAATAACACTATGGAACACAAAAAATGTTTCTTTTATTTTTTTATTGAATCTTATATATTTTTTGACGCTGAACACAAAAATGACCTTCATTTTTTTTCTATCATCCATACTTTGAGAGTTATTGCAATATTTAAGTTTTGGAATTTTTAAGGTTTGTTAATAAGCTTACATTGTAGGTACGTATTACAATTTTTTATTTGAAGGTTTAAATTTACGAACAGTAACTTAAAAAAGACTTTTTACTTGATAAGATGCATACTAATATCTACAAAATATAAGTCAATGCTTTAATAAGCCGAAAACATGCTTACTTTGCATTTAAAAGTGCTTTGATCATCGTGTTTTTCTCTTGTGAATCGATTTGGCTTCTCTTATCAAAACTCACATATAATTACCCATCATGGCACTATCCCAACGTCCCTGGTATCGCCTTTCCATTGTCTGAATATCCTGGTGAAATCTTTCACCATGTTATATCTTCTCATCCAAATACTTTTGGATTTCCAACGTCCCTGTACGCCTTTCCATTGTCTGCATATCCTGGTGAATCTTTACATGTTATATCTTTGCTCATCAAATACTGAGGTCCTCTATTTAGGGGATTTCAATGTACACAACACTGAATGGTTGGGGTCCTCTCATACTGATTTAGGTGGGGAGGAGGCCGAATCATTTAGTATTTTTCAACGATCTGGAGCAACCTTATTAAAGAACCCACACACATTCCGGATCGTCCGCAACCAATTCTTGAACAAACTTGACCTAATGTTTCACCATTAGTCCTTCTCTCTATAAATACACCACCTTCGCTCCTATTAGTAAATCTGACCACAATACTTAATTAATACTTTCTCTCCAACAGCTCCATCTTGCCCTACGCGTTTTTTCTGGCACTTGATCGAGCTGATTGGGGGCCTTGCGCGCTTCTACGCTAACTATAAATGGAATGACTGCTTTGACTCTGGTGACGCTTCAGCTTCTACCCCGATAAGGTGGAAGCTGTAATCGTTGAAGGGATGAGCAGGTTCATTCTTCTTCGACTAAATCTTTCTCTTCTCATAATCCATGGTTCGATCGAGCTTGTTCTCTGGCCATTCAGGCTCGAGACAGTGCGCATCGGGGTGGAAAATCTCCGTTCTCATCTATCACTCTCTATAATTATTCATTCAGCTAGAATCGTTGCAGGGATACTCTTCACCGAGCAAAGCGGGCTTTCATCAACGAAAGTGGTGCTAACCTCCTTAGTTCTCCTACTGACAAATCTTTCTGGAACTCTTGTCAAAACATCTCTAACAACTTCTGTTAATCTGCCTTTTTCCTCCTCATGATTCGTTTCTGAATGGTTTCTGGTTGCTATTCTCCAGGCTGAAAAGGCCAATCTCTTCGCCTCCTATTTTTCCTCTAACTCAACCCTGGATGATTCTGGCATTTCTCATCCTCCTCCTTCTCCTCTCAGGTTCCCCATGTCTTGCCTGTGATTATATTTGATCGGGTGCATGGGTCCTGAAACCTATGAACGTTAGGAAGGCGGGTGGCCCCGATGGCACTTCCTCCCCGGTAGTTGGAGGGAGTGTGCCTTCCGTGCTGGCCCTCCCTCGTTTCAACTACTATTCAATAATGTCTCAATCTAACACTTTCCCTCAGTGTTGGAAGCACGCACCTGTCCAACCTGTTCCGAAAAAAGGAAGTCGCTCTGATCCTTAACTATCGCCCATAGCTCTCACTTTCATTCTATCTAAGATCTTTGAAACCCTTCTTCACTCTCACTTCTTAGAATCATCTGGAACTCATTTCACTTCTTTCCGATCGCTAGTAGGGCTTTTTCGACGTTCCGAGGTCTACTGGCGATATTCTTTCCTATATCTTACTGATTATGGTTTTCCGCCCTTACGAACTACGGGGAGACTTGCGTGGTGGCGCTTGAATATCCAAAGCATTTGACCGGGTATGGCAGCGTCCCACTGCTCCTCCCAAGCTACCTTTGGGTTTCCTCCTTCTCTTGGCTTACTTATGTCTAGTTTTTCTCTCAGATCGCTCAATATCGGTTCTTTTTCTGTCAATTATGGTGTTATTCAGGGTTCTGTCTTATCTCCTACTTATTCTTACCTTTCATTAATGATCTTCTCACGCTGCAACATTAACTATATCCATTAGTATGCCGATGACCTCGCCCCTTCATTCTTAGACTCATTTCATTCTGCCTCCCCTCTTTTACTTCTATAATTGCCTCTCGTCTTAATCATTTCCGATTCTATTCTCGTAGATCTGGATAGAATTTCCGGGTCTGGAGTCGTCTCAACCTTGTGAAATTTAATTCTTTAAAAACGTACAATTTCTACAAATCTCCTTCTAAAAACACCTTCCAACTTTGAATATCTCTTCGAAGGTTTCTCTCGTCCTCTGTTGACAATATATCCTTGGCCTAACATAAACAAAAAATGTCTTGAAAACACTTCACATCACAACGGTTGCTAGGGCAGCCTCAAGAAACTGGGAATTCTGTTTTAGACTGCGAGCTTTTTTCCTCTCTTCAGTTACTCCAGCTCTAGCCAAGGGCCTCATCCGCCTTGTATGGAGTACTGTCTCATATCTGGGGCTCGGATTTCACTGCCGGTTTGGACAGGGTCGAGTCCAAAGCCAAAAGGCCTTATAAACTGTTCCTTACTTTCCACTTCTCTTGACCCTCTATCTTTTCGGCGTGATGTTGGTGCTTTTTTTTTTCTATAGTACCGCAGCGGCAGGTGCTCCAGGGAACTTGTCACTCGCGTACCAACACCTTTACGACGCCCGCGTCGCACAAAGGGGTGCTGTTGTTGCGCATAGAGTTTTGTTGGTGGATATTGGTAAACTCGCAGGCTATTCTCTTCGGTGCTTCTTCTTCCTGCCACCTTCTGTTTCCTGTGGAATTCTCCTTCCATCTTCTGTGATTTCCTGCTGAATTTAATCTCCTCAATTTAAAGCTTACGTTGTACTCATGTCCGAAATTTGCGCAAGTTGAGAACTTTTTTACATTTTTACACCCTCTTCTTTAATAGGGCCCTACCCGTGAGTGGTAGTGAACCTGTAAAAAAAAAAAAAGTTGTTCACTTACATCCCGTACATCTCTCGAAAAAAGTCCAAATGCCAGTGCAAATAACGCACCTTAAATGACATATGCACCCAATTTTTTTTATAACAATCAATGAGCATTTTTATCAGCTGTTTTGTAATCTGGATCTTTACAATTTCCTAAAAATCCCTGAACCACATTACGGAATGCACACCAGGCATAATTTTCAATTATGCTTATCTTTTCCTTCAATTTCAAGGAATTAAGCATATTTAAGCAAGTTTCAATGAGGTCATCATCTAGAAAAGCAAAGAGAAAACCTGCTATATATATATATATATATATTTATATTATTTATATATATATATATATTATATATAATATATATTATATAATATATATATATATATATATATAATATACAGATATAAATATATATACTATTTTAGTAGAAAAAAAAAAAAAATATATTATATATATATATATATATATATATATATATATATATATATAAAAGTAGCTGCTACATATATTTGAGGAAACATACCTTTCATTTCTTCTTTTATATGTCATGGACTTGTTATAAAACAATTTTACTTACAGAAGGTGTGGTGAAGGTTTAGGGTAGTTTTCATTATGAGGAACTTGGGTTCTGGATGAGGGAATATCTGGGTATGGAAGAGATTGCCTTCCTTTACCTTTTCCATATTTTGTAATATTCAGAAGTGGCAGTCATCATAGTGATTCGTTGGTTCTCGCCATATTCTGGGAATAGCCAAAGGCATTGCTTTTCTTGTTCCTCTTAGCCATCCTTCTAGGGTTGTTTTGCAACTTCCACATATAATGAGGTGCCCAGTGCTTATCTTAATCACCAATAGGCATACCAAAGTAGAGCCTGTACGCTATCCAATACTTGGTTTCCTTCACAATTTTGGTGGAAATGTGCTTAGAACTAGAATAATATCAACACACATAACAAAATGAATCTGATAACGTTTTACACTGTCTACTTGCAATTTTACAAATGTTTATTATATTATTACTAATGTTCTGAAAATTATAAAAGATATTTAAGTTTGGTACCTCACCTTCAATTATATCATTGCACTAGAAAATGTATTTAAACATGGATATATATCATAGTACACAGGTATATATTTAACCCATATTATATTTTTAAATATATATATATATATAATATATATATATTATATATATAATATTATATATATATATATATATAATATATAATCAGTTCTTAAGCATGCGTCCCCATAAAAACATTATGCAACTGACTTTACTTATCGATGCCGGTAACGACCTACAAATGAAGATGCCAATAATTATTTTATGCCGTCGTAAGCATAAAAACGGTCGATGCTAGAAAAAAACTAAAAACATATATTTGGAATCTGCATAAAAACTGTATAAAAAAAAAACAATAAAAAATCAATATATATCACGAGCTATTTTTTTGTTACTTAAGAATCCAATTTTAGTTTCGATATGTGCAAGTTTTGATTTATGATTTACTTTTTTTAGTTGAAACCCCACAAGACTGGCATCTCCGACGGTGAACCACTTCTAGATGCATTTAAATGGCATAACCGAGGAGTTTGCTCGCGTGACAAAAAAAAAAAAGATTCACAGAAGGGGAAGCCGCCTATCTGCAACCCCCGGCAACAGCACTGATAGTGACGATGGGGGCTTTCAGCAATTAAACCTACTGAAGATGAAGAGAATTTTGGATGTTAGAAA
>JABUQX010048160.1:20000-27500 GCA_015478945.1 Trachelipus rathkii
GAGAGAGAGAGAGAGAGAGAGAGAGAGATTAGCGGGTTTTTTAATCACTTTTTATTACTTGCCTCGGAAATATCATGTTATTAAAGCCGTTTACGTTTTTGCATTTGTGCTTACGAAACGTTAGAAATGCTCCAGTTTGCGTTCGTTTTTGTTAAACTCAGTGCAAAATCGTGTTAAATGCTCACAAACGTAAGGAATTTTATTCTGTAAGGTTGCTATTTCCCGTGTTTGCCGAATTTAGCACGTTCTTACGAAAAATGTTAACAAACAAGATGGCGGCGTTATAGCCTGTTTGAATTCATGAATGTTTCATTCAATAAATTAGCTTTAAATCTAATTTCTTCAAATGGATAAACTCCATCACAAATAGTTGACTCAGTTTATTTGTACATGAACCATTTGTTTTATTTTTTTTTATTTCTATTAATTCCAAAATCACAAGAGCTGATTCCAATTGTTTGTAAACAAAAGTGACTTTTATGAAAAATCGCGTTCGTCTATGAACGATATTCCGTGCTAAAACTGGGTAAGCATTTCTTATCGAGGCATTAAAGCTCAATGACAATTCGTTATCGAGCGTAACTAGGTCAACAATACAGCGTTACAAACTCTAGCAAAAATCTACCTTTTTTTTTGCTCGAGCGATATCATTTTCTGATTTTTAAACTTTGAAGACCCGTAGAACTTTTATAGTATATTCCTATTTTAACTTAAATATTTTAACTGGGGGAAAAAAATTCGCTAATTCCAAAATTTGGCTTACAGAACTAAGTTAAGAGCTCACAATATGGATATGACAACATGCCAGATACTTCTAGAGAGACTCCACTTGTTAATCTGACAAGTTTTCAGTAGAATATGTAAGGTGTAGCGGAAATCGAAAAGTTCCGGTACTTTTCCAATATATATATATATATATACTATATATATATAAATATATTAAATATATATATATATATATATATATATATATATATATATTATATATATATATATATATATATTTATAAATATATATATATATATATTATTAATATATATATTTATATATATATATATATATAATAGTATTATATATATTATATATATATATTATATAATATATATAATAATATATATATATATATTATATGGTGATATTGGTTGAGCACAACTATACATCAATCCATATCTAACTACAATAAGCCACAGGGAAAAAGGAATACATTGCTGGAATGCTGGTCCAATTTAGGGCGGAAAATGTAAAAATATATATATTATTATATATATATATATTTATATATATATATATATATAATATATATAATATATATATATATATATATATATTATATATAGATTCTCAAAAAACTACAATAGCTACAAGGAAAAAGAATACATTTTTGAATCCTGGTAAAAATTTTAGATTAAGAAAAGTAAAAAAAAAATAAAAAATAAAAAATATTATGCTAATAATTATAGTAATATGATTGGAGAGCCTAATGAGTCACAATATAATGCGCTTCCTCGCACAAATAATAACTTTCTATAATTTTGCTTTTTTTTTCTTTTACTAAAGAATACACCCCAAGGGTATACCGCAACGATGTCAAGAAGTCGGGGTCTCTCGGCCTTACGGGGAAACTACGGGGGTAGGACTAATTCCCCCCCTCCGGGGAGGGTCCCGGAACCCCCGCTCTTTGGTATTTGGGTGTCACGGGGTTCCTCCGCCCCTCCCCTACGGGGTATGAAAATCTCCCCCCGGTGTTCCGTCGGCTCGAGCCCACTACATTGCCGTGTAATACTTTACAAATAATATATATATAAATACTATTTATATATATTATATATTATATATATATATATTAAATATATATTATATATTAATATATATATATATTATATATATTATATATATATTATATATATATATATATATATATTCTATTATATATCTATTATGTCCCTGATCCTGAAAAAAATAGCCAACTTTTTAATTTTATTTATATTATTTATTTATTTATTTTTAACATTTTCTAACCAAAATTTTTCAAGGATTCCAAAAAATGTATTCCTTTTCGCTGTAGCTATTGTAGTTTTTGAGATAATGATTTTTTTTCTTTTTTTTTTTTTTTTTTTTTTTTTTTAGCAGTTTTCCGCAAATACAAATTTTGCCAGGATCCAACAAATGTATTCCTTTTTCCCTGTAACTATGGTAGTTTTTTTTGAGATATGGATCGTATGATAAGTTGTCGCTCTAAAACCAAATATCACATTATATATATATATAGTATATATATATATAATATATATATATTATATATATATTTATATTATATAATATATATATATATATTATATATATATATTATATAATATATATATATATATATATATAATATAATAATATATTATTATATATATCAAAAAAGGGAAAAAAAATGATAAAATTGAAATATTAAAATTGGGTTAATATTTGTCTACGATTTGGTGAGGAAGTTTTTCGTGTGTAACAGACAGGATCGTCTAGTTTGAGACATAATTTTTTTATGGCCATTTTAACCTTTAAATATTAATTGTTGACGTTTTGGATAGGTAAATTTTTTTTGTTTAGTTTCCTGTAGACCAACTTTGGGATAGTCCCCTCATTTTTTCAAGTGAATGTCTTAATTTTATATTTGTTTTATTATATATATATATATATTAATATATTATTATTATATATATATATATCATATATATATATATATATAATATATATATAAATATATATATATATATAATATTATATATATATATATATATATATATAGATATATATATAGTATTCGTCCACTCAGACGTTAATGAGTACATTGGCAGTGTGTTGCCTGCTATGGAAAAACTCCGGCTTACGCGATAGGCTGGCCAGCCAGTGGATTTGCCGTTAGGGATCCAAGCTACCCAGGGACCTTTCTCGTTATGTCACCTGACAGGAGGGCTAAATCGTCTACCCTGAGGGGTTGAAGTTGTTGATAATATATATATATATATATATATTATATATATATTATTATAAATATATATATATATATATATAATATATATAATACTATATATATATATATAATATATAATATATATATATATATATATATATATATATATATTATATATTTATATATATAATTACTTCTAAATATGGGAATGACTAATAATAATTTTATAGAAGTAATTTGAATAAAAAAAAAAGATATCATTTTATTCATATAAAAAATTCTTAATTTTTATCTCTTAACAGCAAATAAAGATAAAAGCCGCTTAGCGAAAAAAGTAGATAACGCATTTTGCAGAAATTAAGTAGTGATTGATGACTATTCGGTTTAGAGAAATCTTTTTTGAAATGCAAATTTTGAGTGAGGTAAATGCCAAAATCCTTAACAATCTAAATATGATTCGTAAAATTTTTAATAGATATCAATGGAATGAGTAACTTTACAAAGATAAGTAAGGATGAATTGATTCATGAACTTGATCTCTAACTGGTTTTTGAAAAATCAATCAAGAAATAAAATTGTAATCTTGCCGTTATAATATTTTCATTTTACAATTGCTTCTCGCAAGAGGCATTATCCAATTTCTTCATTTACAAGAAAGAGAGCTTCTGTTGCAACTTTACCAAAATGTTTGAAAAATGTTTTCATTGATGTTTGCTTGAAAATCTTTTCAAACAATATCACATTTTAATATGATTAAGATCAGTTGTCTGTCACTAATTTTGGACTGACTGGAATGCATTATGGAAGAGTGTTTGAGAATAAAGTTGACAGAACATCAGGAAACGCATAAAAATTTACTTTTGCCTACAGACTTGCAAAAATATCTAATTTTTTTTGAAAAAGGTTAATATCTTGTCAATTAAGCTCCCCTAAGCTTCAACAAATGCTTCAAAAATTTCTTAGATCGTAACAATCCATCAAAATTTTCCATTAACCTTGCTTCGCCCATTCTAGTGAGTTTTGTCCATTGTAAATCTGGGAAAGATCTTTCTATTTTTTTTTTAATTAAAATAGTAGTCGACCTTGGCAACTAAAATAGCACATAGTTGCATTCGCTATGCCAAAAGTTCTAATGTTTGTACTTCATATGGATTGAACAACATGAACATTTTAGCCGCTGGGATTTTCCGACAGCTAACACCTCTAAAAACATTTCTTACATTTCTTTTACACTATCATATTGTCCCATAGAAAGTCATATTTATTTCAAGTGCTCATAAATATTACACTCTGCTAGAGAATAAGGAAACAAAGAAAACAGTTAGAAGCCACATTGGCTATCGAGACTGTCCCAGTCAACTAAATATTTATCAACACATGCTCATTGCAACCATACACAACCTACACCACACCCTTAGGCCTGTCAATTTCCTAAACACAGGGCCAATATAATATATAAGCAACTACTACCAAAAGCAAAAGCTATAGCTAAGGTACATGCTAAACACACAATTCAAGCTTTAATAAGTTTATTGTCATTTCTGGTAGTTTACAACAATGCAGTTTACCTTAATAACTAACTAAAAATCCGCCAATTTTTGGCTTAGTCAAAGAACGCTATATGATTGCCCAAGCCAGCCCATATACCTATCCAATCTTTTTCTTAATGTTGCAAGTGAGTCACCTCAATAACCCTGCGGGAAATCATTCCAAAAATTTACAACACTATTACAGAATGAATTCTTACATCAAGATTACACGTCTTCTTAATTTTCTTCTTATTGCGTCCCTGATTTCCCGTCCGCGGTCTACTATAGAATTTATTGGTTTCAGTAATATCAAGCATGGTAAATATTTATAGACATTGTGCCGATGTTCCTCTGAGAATCGCCTATTTTACAGGAATACATTCCTAACTCCTTCAGCCCCTCTCCTCATAGCTCTTACCTCAAACCCAGAAATCATCCTTTCGCCCGCATTACACACTCTCCAGCATATATATGTCTTTTCTTAAATAAGAGGCCAAACTTGTGCGCAATATTCTAATACTGACTTAAAATAGCTATTATACAGCTTGCTTATAACAACTACCTTAGTCTTGTAAACCATATTGCGATTTACTTTACCTAGCATCTTATTAGCTTTTTTCCATGCTTCCAAACACTGATTAGTATACTTAAAGATTGCTGCTTTACTCACATGGCTAATCTTTTTCTTTATCCACAAACTCAAGCCAATCCCCATTCATATCATATTTAAATCTTTTATTTGAGCCTAGGAGAGAAGAACTTTTAATAGTAAAAAAGTGTATTACACTTTTTTACTATTAAAATTCATTTGCCACTATATCTGTCGAACCTAAGAAGTTCTATCAAGATCATTTTGAATCTTTATACATCCATATTATTTTTTACTTAAGAGAGCCACTTTGTATCATCTACCAAAGTTTAGAAACTTGTACAATTTTACTAAGTCCACTGATTCTAAACATATATTATTATATATATATATATATATATATATATATATATATATATATACTTATAATAATATATATAATATATATATATATTATATATATATATCATATATATAATACCGTATATATAGATATATATATATATATATATATATATATATATATTATATATATAATATATATATATATATATAGTATATATATATCATATATTATTATATTATATATAATATATAAATATAATATATTATATGAGGATAACAGCACTTTAAGCAAAAGAAATCTCACCAACTACAAAATATGTTTCCTCATTGTCTTTTAAAATATACTTCTATATTGCTAATTGGACTAAACTGATTATTTTTATTTGTATAGAAATTAAAATTAAGATATTTTTAAGCTATCAAAATTTTTGATTGTTATACATTATTTTTTTTATTTGTTTTTCTTTTTTTTGGGGGGGGGGAATTTGACCTCCCTCTGTCTACGGCCTTTTATTATATATATATATATCATATATATATATATATATATATTATATATATATATATAATATATATATACTATATATATATATATACTATATATATATAATATATATACTTATATATTATATATATATATATATATATATATATATATATAGTATGGTATATATTTTAAAGTGGAAGAGTTGTAGTTATCTCTTCTTCTTATTCCTCCACTGCACATGTAGTAGTTGATGGTAGTTCTTTGACAGTTCTTCGAAATACTCCAGTTTGCGTTGAGAGACCTAAAGAAACAGCTCTTGCTAAGTTGCTTTGCTGTTGGAGTCGCCTCTTTCACCATTCAGGATGCTTTATTATTACGCTTTTGGCACATCGAGACTAGGTTGAACCAGCAGACACAAGCTTTATTAACCTTTATTTATAAATTATCTCCATAGTGGGAAAGTTAAACCTATTTGTTTTTTGTCGTTATTGTCTTTACATCCTCTGTACTCTGCATGAATAGTCGCTGAAATAAAGTTAAAAAGAGTACTTTGGAGGAAATATTAAGTTTTCTCGATACTTTGGGCTCGAGTCAAGTTACCTCTGAGTGAGAGAGAGTATACTATATATATTATATATATATATATATATATAACATATATATAGACAAATTATATTATACACATTGTAACAGTAGCATATATATATATATAATATATAGTATTGCACTATTCAAAACTGAAATTTTGTTATTTTATAAAGTGTAAACAAGTATTATCTCGGAAATATGATTATTTAATTTTTTTTAAAGAAAAGAAAAAAACATGTCCAAGGGTATAAAAAAAATAAACTAATAGAAATAAAAGCGTGTTTCAGATTTGAATATGATAAAAGATATTCCTGGATAAGAGAAGAGGGAAGAGGTCATGCGTGGAGGAGAGGTGAAGAGATCGGGAAGATCGAAAGAGAGAGAGAGAGAGAGAGAGAGAGAGGAGATGGAGAGAGACGGAGAGAGAGAGGACTCTAAAGGCAATAGAAGAGTAAAAGAAAGGTACATATATGAAATAATTGAGGACGTAGACAAATAGAAGATATGAAAAAGAACTTTTTATTGAAAGGATTGAAAATTGTAGGAAGAGGGAAAGAAGAAAGGAAGAAGAAATAAAAGAAAGTAAATTTCCTGTTTGAGGCAATGGCTCGAATTCCTTTCGTCATATTTCTCGTCGATATTGATATTTACTGATGGAAACGAGTCTTTTTTTTTTTTTTTTTTTTTTTTTTTGTAGGGAAAGAGAAACGTGATTATTGATTACGTTTTGAAATTTTGAAATGAAGATCTTCATTCAAGAACCGTGACAGCCTTATTTTAATTGTTGTTTCTTGTTTCAAAGAATGGGAACTCGAGACTTTTGGAAATTAAGCTCTTCAGTTGAAGAAAAAAGTTTTCTCTGACCTGAAGTTCTACTTTTCAGGACTCGCGGTCTTGTGTGGGTTCTTTTAGTTACATTATAAATATGCTAGTAATATTTTTTATTTAAAAGCAGGTAGCTGAAAAGTTTCCGCCTGATGAAACCCCAAAGTTTTACTGTTCCAT
>JABUQX010048160.1:30000-32500 GCA_015478945.1 Trachelipus rathkii
CTGAGATTCAAAATTCGCGTTTTATAAAAATAATCAATAAATATTCAGAGGAAAATAAAAAAAAAATGAAATGTTTTTGTTTGTTCGCATTTGCAATACTCTGTATCTTTGTTATTAAGTATTTAGTAAATTATATGTTCTTTCCCCTAATAATAAATATTAAAACATTTTTTTGTTAATACAAATTTTAAAAAGACATATGTAACCACAACTTTTTTTTTTAACACTCGGAGGATATTTTTTGTGGAATCGGGTCGGAAAGCAGCAGGAAAGGCTCAAGAGCAAAGCAAGAAATTTTATATCAAAGCAAATAATATTCTAGCCGTCATATTTTGAAGCCAATGGAATATATTTTCTGTATAAAATACACGAAAGTTTATGCGGAGAAGATTTTACACTTTGCTCTTTTTAGATGCCACACCAAAAAATAATTTAGTCCATCCATGTATAATTGTACTTTTTAGTTACAAAATAAAATATTTGATTTAGTTTTTTAATTCCATTTTTTAAGTTTATGTTAGTTTCGTTCTAATCGGAAAATTCTTGTCTCTCTCTGAACTGTTTCTAGTGCATTATATCTTTAGATATTCCTTGAAGCAGTTAATTTTTAAACTTTTTGTTGAGTTTCCACTAATGACCAGCAGCCTAGACTGGTTTGTGGGTCAGAATCTCGCCTTAAAATTTTCATGCGTTATGAATTTGATTAGGTTTTCACTTTTTAATATTTTTCTAAAAACAAAATTTTCCTACAAATTGTGAACCTAAAACTTGACAATATCCGCAGAAGGTTTTCTCACACTAATTTCATATATATTATAATATATATATATATATATTAATATATATATAATTATATATAATATATATATATATATATTTATATATTATATATATTATATATATATTATAGTATTATATATATATATATTATATTATATATATAATAATATATATCAAAGGGGCGACTCCTACACTCGGGCTGCTCTGGCTTAGCCCGAGTTATCATTATACAGAAACGATCGATTTTCTTCAAATTTCATAAAGTTACGATAAAATTCTTTTATTTTATTTTATATGTATATATTTGAAAGAAAAATATTACATAATAAATATAAAAGATTATGGTTTAAAATATAAACAAAAAATGTAAGAATCGCTGCCATTGCAATAATGTTTTTTTTCAATAATTTTTTAAAACGTGACCTCTCCGCTCATCCGAAATAAGCCGAGTTTTAAAATTTAGGGACAGTGTTCACTATCACATTCGCGAATTTAATTATTTTTTTTTGCAATTTTTGTTTTTTTTCCAAGGAAATTTAAATGAAAAAACTAGTTTATTAAAAAAAAAATTAAATAAACATTTTTTGCTCTTAATTTCAGATACCAAAATAAAATTTAATATTTTAATACTTTAATAAATAAAATTAACTTGAAATACTTTAGTTAATCATAGAATTTAATTATGGATAAAAGAACTTTTCAATTAACAGAGTACGAAATATAATCGTGAATTATTAATTGGTTGTTAAATATATATTATATATATAATATATATAATAGTATTTAATATATATAATATATATATATATATATTATATATATATATTATATATATAATAATATATATATATTAATATAGTGAATACTGATAAAAAACGTAAACGGAACGAAAAACAAAAAAGCAAATATATTATATAGTATATATATATATATATATATATATTATATATATGTCATATATTATGATATATATAATATAATATAATATATATATAAATAATATATATTATATATATTATTATATATAATATATATATATAATTATAATATATATATATATATATATATGATGGATGCTAAGTATATCGACAAACTCTATAACGGTATGAAACACAGTGAGTGTGAAAATATTCGTTAAATGCACTTAGGTCGGGGAATGAACGGTATAGGAGATATAGGGCAAATACTTTATACTGCAGTAGTAACAAACATACTGAAACAACATTAATATTATAATAGTATTTATTACATATATAATATATGTAGTCTTATTTCAATTTTCTACATCAATAACCTATTTACAGTAGGTGTCCAAAATGTGCCCCATTTTCAGCAATGCAGGATTCTACCCATCTCATTATGGAGTGACGCAGTCTTAGGAAGATTCCCGCTTGCCGACGAATTTGATCACACCATCAAAGACACGCTGCCGAAGGGAAACAACATCAGAGTTAGAGTGTTTGTACACAAGTTATTTAAGGTGGCTCCACAAATAATAATCTGAGGAGTTACTGTCGGGAAACCGTGCTGGCCATGCAATGGGTGCTCCGCGTCCAATCTAACGTCGAGATACTGGCGAACTGACCTGACAAAGTAGGCTGGGGCTCCCTCATGCAACAATAACATGGCTCTAAGAACACCCAAAGAAACTCCTCGAGGAGTGCTGGCAATTTACCCCGTGCCAACTGTAGATATAACTGGGCTTTCAGGTGGTCCGGTA
>JABUQX010048160.1:40000-47500 GCA_015478945.1 Trachelipus rathkii
GACTTGTTTTCCTCACATCTGTTTAATGATCATCCACGGTATATATATATATATATATATATATATATATATAATAGATATAATATATAATATATATATAATATAATATATATATATTATATATATATATATATATGCGTCTTGCTAGATCTTAAATAAAGAACAAAAGTGGGAAGGTAAAGAATTACTGCCTTCTCTGGGATTGGGGGATAGCGTCAGTCGTAAAAGCATCGAGCATATTGGTCCTCATTTCGCCACATGCGGTGGTTTCAATCCCGGAGAAGACAGTTAAATTCTTTACCTTCCCACTTATGTTTTTTATTTAAGATTTATAAAATAATAAATTTGCGATTATGAAATATTTAACACCTATATAATATATATATATATATATATAATATATATATATATATATAATATATATATATATATAAAGTATATATTATAATATATATTATATATAATTAATATGAGGAGAGTGCCAAATTCTGTTGTTGGCTATGAAGTGTTATGTGATGTTTTCTCCCACTAGCAGTTTAGTTTGGTGTATGTAAGGGTTTGTATATTATCTTCTCTGTCTTGTTTTCTTCCTGCTTCTAGGTATTATTGATGGTTCTCTTTGATAGCTTTCTCGTTATGCTTCGTTTTATACGTTGAGGTCCCAAATATTCTATTCTTTAGTACTTGGGATTCCACTTTCCCTTTTGTTGCATGCCGCCTTCTCAACCACAGGAAGCTGTTGGTTTCGGCTTTGATTTGATACTCGTTTAGCTAATGATCATCAACACAGGTAGTTATAACTTTCCTTTTTATAGTTATCTCTCTTTTAATAGTAATGGTGTTAAAGCAGCTTTTAGTTTTTGGTTTATCTATTTAATGATTATACTTTCGATTATTTCATAATGAGTCGCTTTGACTTAATAGTTATCTTTCAATAACAATTTTATTATCAATTTTTTTTTATACATATACTGTGCTCGCTTAACCTTATTGATGCATAAATATTATTTTTATTTTCTCATATAGATGGAGAGATTAGAGAGAAGGAGATGAGAGAGAGAGTAGAGAGATGTAGAGAGAGATGAGATGTGAGAGAGAGAGAGAGTTAGAGAGATGATGAGAGAGCGAGGAGAGCCCCATATCATAGTTTTATATGAGTTTACCAAATAATAAGTAGTTATTTAATATATAATAAGATAGAAATAGATATAAAATGCTATAATATATTAGTTGCACTAGAATTTACATTAAATTTAGTACCTATTATGACGTGAAATACATATAAAGAACTTTAAAACAAAACTGCATTGTGTTACGAAAAAGCTAAAAAATTAATCATTATTACAATTCGTTTTCTTTATATTTGTTTCTCTAAATGAATAGGTTTAGCATGTATTTTATAAGCACAAAAGTTTTATCTAATCTTAAAATATTATTCAAGTACAATTTATTTTGTCATATTATATTTGTGAGCACTATATATATATAATATATTATATATATATATATATACATTATATATATATATATATATATATATATATATATATATATATATATATATATATATATTATATATATATATATATATATATATATATATATATATATATATATATAATTCCAATTACCGCAAATAAATATATAGATTGTAGATGATTAAAATTCCCTTTTCAGTAAAAATTAAGCCACTAAAAATATATAAAAAAAAAATATTAAAATATTTTTAAAAATATTTAAAAATATTTCACTAGCTTTCGACACGTAAACTTGACCTTTTTGTGTAAATGAGAGAAAAATGTTAATTATTTTGAGTTAAATAGAGAAAAGCAAGAACGAAATCATCGTACATGAACAACAAAAGTTTTTTTTTTTAAAGACTGTATTATCTTTTAAAATATTGTTGACTATTGTATCACTTAAATATGATTCTTTAGTTATTATGTTCATATTATGTGTAATTTATATAATGAAAAACTCGGCTAACTTTCTAAAATCATTATTATTTTTAATTGAGGCAAAAATTCGTGCAAAATTAATTAACTGAATTTTTTTTTTTTTTTATGAATTCACAGTTGAATTCATATCATCAGTCCTAAGGCTATATATCCTTCTGAACAATCATGACATTTTATCTTGTAAACCAACCTTGTCATCTTTCTTTTACTATGGGCTTAAAAATTCCCTTAAAGTTAAAGGTACTGATTGCATCAATTTGACAGATTTGGAATTTTTCCTTTCATGAAGCGTTCCAATTTTACTTAGGTCAACGAATATATTCTGACACGTAAACGAATTGGGAGCACTAACATTGTAATATTTCTTTCTTGTTATTTTAAATGCTATGTTTATGCATGATAAGGATGTTTAAAATTTAAAAAAAAATTTTATTTGTTTGATTTCTTCTAAGTACTGAGGATCACACAATCTATATGTTCTGAAAAACTGATTTATAACTACTCCTTTCTTTACGTAAGACGAGTGTGTCAAATATCAATGTAATATGAATCTGTGTGTGTATTTTTTCAATACACTTTATGATTTAAATTACCATTGTCAGATATCATAATTAATATTTCTTGGAATGATAATTTACCTTCAAAAGATTTTTCCAATTTTAATTTAATGGATGGCACGTAATTAATAATCTAATTAATTATTTCTTCTGGTGAAAGGTTTTAAGGAATGATAGCAAAAATATCGTCCATATAACTTACCCATTTTATATTATTCCTTTAAAAAGAAATCGTGGATAAATTTCCATTCAATAAGTTCCATGAAAATATTACTTTGAACTGCCTTCAATGGTGACCACTTACTAAGTCCTCTGACCCGTTTGAAGAATTTTCCATCGAATTCAATCAAAAAAGGCAAGGAAATTACAAAGGTATATTAATTTCTTAATTATCGAAAATGGTATAGAGAATTAGAAAATTTACCCTTTCGGAAAATTCTCGAGTAATCCTAACGTCAAAGTAACTGGAACGTTCGTAAGACAAGAGACAACATCGTAGCTAACGAAAAGTTTATCAACTAAACTAAAAAATTTCAACTTTTCCTTATACCTTATTTCCTATCTCATATATGGCGAACAAGTTTGGACAGTTCTTTTGCTAACCAAGAGGAAAGTTTAAAAGTGACACAATCTATGTTTCAAATGATAGGTCTTAGAAGGATGTTTTCTCTATGTGATTTGAGGAGACCATAAAAAAATATGAAATCTTAGGTAAATAGATATAAATTATTTCCTCAAATCATATAATGATTTTAAGCAGGTACTTTTAAGTCTTTGTTGAAATTTGCTTGTGGAATCTTTATGGGGTTATTAAATATTTCCATGTAAGTGTCTGTCATTAAGCAAATCGCTAGCTTTACTTAAATTAATTTTGTACTATAAAATTTTTTTTTCTCTTATCAGATTTGCAAATATATGTAATATACTTATGGTAATATTATTACTATTAAAATGTCATGATGGATCAGAAAGATGTATAAGAGAGAGGGAAGGTTTTAAAAGACGAAATTATCAACATGCAAATATTCTAGGACTGATGATGTGAAATCAACCCTGTGCATTCATAAAAAAAAATCGTTTAATTTTTTTTTTTTTTTTACAGTTTACCACCACTCACGGGCTGGGCCCTTTTCAAGGGAGAGGGTAGAAAATAAAATATATAAAAACCCACCCAAAGCTTAAGGCAAATCTCTCAGGTGAGCGCAGACGTAGGCTTTAAAGAGAGGAAGATTAAATACAGTTGGAAAAAACAGAAGAAGGCAAGGAGTTTCACAGAACAGAAGTAGCTGGAAAGAAAAAGGCACCCCTTGTGATACGTGGGCGACTCGGGGGTGGTGGAATGCGAGAGGTCAACTTCCCAGAGAATCTACCGCTATAGTACCTATAGAAAAGAGATAGTGCGCCAACGTCACGTCACAGAGATAGAGAGTCAAGGGAGTTTGAAAGAAGGGGTCAGTTTATTAGTATTTCAGTTTTAGACTCGACCCTATCCAATGGAAGTGTAGAGTCGGAGCCTCCCCAAATGTGAGAACAGTACTCCATATAAGGGCGAATAAGGCCCTTATATAACTTTAGTAACTGTTAAGAGGAAAAAATTCTCGTAACCTGAACAGAACTCCCAGCTTCTTCGAGGCCATCTTAGCAACCATTGAAATATGAGGTTTCCAAGACAATTTGTTGTTTATGTTGAGACCAAGAATGTTTATGTTATTCACAGGTGAGACGTTAGAGCCGTTGAAGGAAAGGAAAGTTGGGAGGTATTTTGAGAGGGAGATGTAAAGAAGTTTTTTTAAAAGAGTTGAATTTTATAAGGTTGGGGTGGCCCCACCGGGAAATCCCATCCAGATCGGCAAGAATAGAATCGGAAAGCTGAAGACAAGAGGCAATTCTGGATACAAATAAGGGAGCAGATTTGAAATGAGTGGAAGAATGGGGAGTTGAGTCATCAGCATAAGAGTGAACAGAGTTAGAAGTACAGCTGAGGAGATCGTTAATGAAAAGTCAGAACCTTGAAGAACACCACAATTAACAGGAAAGGAGGAAGAGGACACTCCATCAGCGAGTACTGATATGGAAAGACTGGAGAAAAAGCTAGACAAGAGTAAGCAAAGAGAAGAAGGAAACCCAAAGGAAGGAAGCTTAGAGAGAAGAGAAAGGAAAATTCTCTACCCTTATAAAAGGGTAAGGAATATGTCAAGCGCCACCACGCAAGACTCCCGATTGTCCCTAAGGGCAGAAAACCATAAATCAGTTAGATAGGAAAGTATGTCAACAGTTGACCTTGAGCTTCGAAAGCCATACTGATGATCTGAAAGAAGGGAATGATACTCCAGATGATCCAAGAAATGAGGGTTAAGAAGAGTTTCAAATATTTTAGATAGAATACAAGTGAGAGCTATAGAGCGATAGTTTGAAGGATCAGAGTGACTACCTTTTTTCGAGATTGGTTAAACATATGCGCGTTTCCAGCACTGAGGAAAAGTATTATTATTAAGACATAGATAGTAGAGTTGAACGAGGACAGGTGCCAGCTCAGAAGCACACTCCCTCAAAACACGGGGAATAATGCCATCCGAGCCACTAGCCTTCCTGGCGTTCATAGATCTCAGGATCTCATGCACAAGATCATGTGTGACCACATGTAAAAACATAGGAAACCTGAGAGGAGAAGGAGTAGGAGTTGGGATTCCAGAATCGTCCAGGGTAAAATTAGATAAAAAAAAAGGAGACCGAAGAAATTGGCCTTTTCAGAAGGAGAGTTAGCTACAGAACCGTCAGAGCGAATAAGAGGAGGAAAGGTAGATTTAAAAAGTTGTTAGAGATGCTTTTAGCAAGAGGTCAGAAATTTTTATCAGTAGGAGAACCAAGCAGGTTGTCGTACTTTCTTTTATTGAAAGTGCGCTTAGCCTGTCGAATAACATCCCTGCAACGATTCCATGCAGAATGAAAATTAGTAAGAGTGATAGGAGAACGAGAGTTTTCCCATGTCCGATACGCAATGTCTCTCTCCTGAATGGCTCCGTCGAACCATGGATTTTGGGGAGAAAAAGATTTGCCTGGATTTAAATAATGCACGAATTTTTGCCTCAATTAATAATAATGATTTTAGGAAGTTAGCCGTGTCTTTTATTATAGAAAATACACAATATGAACATAACCAAAGGAGTATATTTAAGTGATGAATTAGTCAACAATATTTTAAAAGATAATAAGCTCTTCAAATAAAACTTTTGCTGTACTTGTACTATGACTCTTTTACGTAGTTAGTTTGACTCCATAGACTTTTCTTGCTTTTCTCTCGTTTAACTCAGTCGTTTTTTTTATATATGTCTTCCCTTGAAAAGAGACCAAGTTTAATTCTCGAAATCTTGTGAAATATTTTTAAATATATTTTTAAATTTTTTATTTATTTTTATTGTCTTAAATTTTTATAAAAAAAGAAAATTTTAATCATATCTCTCTCTCTCTCTCTCTCTCTCTCTCTCTCTCTCTCTCTCTCTCTCTCTCTCTCTCTCTCTCTCTCTCTCTCTCTCTCTCTCTCTCTCTCTCTCTCTCTCTCTCTCTCCTCTCTCGTCTCTCTCTCTCTCTCCTCTCTCTCTCTATATAATATATATATATATATATTAATTTTTATAGAAAATAATGATATATATATATATATATATATATATATATATATATATATATATATATATAATATATATATATAATATATATATATATATTATCAGTGATGGGGAATCCGAATCCGGATTCGATTCGAATCCGGATTCGAGCTCTCGAATCCGGATTCGATTCGGATTCCGAATCCGAGGGTGTGGATTCGGATCGATTCGGATTCGAGCCCTTTTTCCCACCACCACGGATTCGGATTCGGATTCAAGCTTTTTACATGGGATTCGGATTCGGATTCGAGCATTTTTACACACTCGGACTCGGATTCGGAGCTTGGTTCCGAATCCGGAATCGAATCCGAGTCTATTTCTTGTGTTCTACAGGATGTCAAAAAAAATCAATCAAAAATAATAAAAAAAAACGAAAAAATAAAAACGAAAATAGAATAAACTATTTAGGAGCCAACCATAGGAGTGCTGTAGGAGCCAATCAAGATGCATATTTCTATTATTTTTGGCTAATCATAACGCCATAGAAGAAATAGTTACTCCTGAAACATTGGAAAACTAATAATTTATAGAGAATATGTTAATGAGGACAGGGTCCAATATTGGGCTCGTACTACGCCCAATTTTCACCCCCCTAAAAATGGACATAAAATTCGGAATTATCAGCCGATTTTGAACCTATAAACACCAAACTGTAGATTTTTTGCCCTCTAAAACGTTGTTTTTTTTGGTGTTTTTCTGCGTCTGTAGTAATTCTTTCAGAATATTCAGTTTTTTCAAAACCCATGTTTTTGACATTTTTCGCATCAACTTCCAGAATTTTTTTTCAAAATGACTTCAAACTTGAGGTATGCATATATGGGACCATTACCTGCAAAAGTCACGAAGTACTTTTCGATTTTTTGAGTTTTGTGCTCAGCGTTGTCCAATTTTTAAACCACTTTTTTTGGATTTTAAAATGAAAAATTGCGATATTTTTTTTCCTTCTTCGAGCGAAGTGGATGAAATTTTTATGGCATATATAATCGAGAGAGATGCACATTTTTACTTAAATAATTTCTTTGTTTATGCATTAGCTTTGGATTTGTTTTTGGAACAAATTTTCAAAAAAAATTTTTTTTTTTGAAATTTTTAAAAAAATTTCTTTTGAGTATACAAAAAAATTATCTAAGTAAAAAAGATGCATCTCCCCGTTTATACAAGCCCTAAAAATTTGATGTTGATCGGATGAGTAGAAAATTAATATATCAATTTTTCACTTTCCGAAAATTTTAAAACGTTTGAAAAAGTGAAATATTAGATGCATTTTTTTCATAACCTGTCCAATCAAACATCCAAATTTTCAGGGCTTGTTTAGTCGGA
>JABUQX010048160.1:52500-62500 GCA_015478945.1 Trachelipus rathkii
GATATAAGATATACAGATTGTTAGTTTTGTATTTCCCAACTTTCAAATATCCCCACGAGATATACAGGTTGTTAGTTTTGCATATTACTCCTTTCAAATATTCATACGAGATATAAGATATACAGATTGTTAGTTTTTCATATCCCAACTTTCAGATATTCCTACGTGATATACAGATTGTTGATTTTGCATTTCTAAACTTTCAAGTATCCACACGAGATATATAGATTGCTAGTTTTGCTCATCACAACTTTCAAATATCCCACGAGATATATAGGTTGTTAGTTTTGAATATTCCTCCTTTCGAATATCCCCACGAGATATAAAATATACAGATTGTTAGTTTTGCATATCTCAACTTTCAGATATTCCCACGAGATATACAGATTGTTGGTTTTGCACATTCCAACTTTCAAAAATATGCACGCGATATATACAGATTGTTAGTTTTGCATATCCCAACTTTCATATATCCCCACGAAATATACGGATTGTTAGTTTTGCATATTCCTCCTTCAGATATAACCACGAGATATAAGATATACAGATTGTCAGTTTTGCATATCCCAACTTTCAGATATTACAAAATATACAGATTTTTAGTTTTGCATATCCCAACTTTCAAATATCCTCACAAAATATACAGGTTGTTAGTTTTGCATATTACTCCTTTCAAATATCCCCACGAGATATAAGATATACGGATTGTTAGTTTTGAATATCCCAACTTTCAGATATTCCCACAAGATATACGGATTGTTAGTTTTAAATATCCCAACTTTCAGATATTCCCACAAGATATACAGATTGTTGGTTTTGCATATCCCAGCTTTCAAATATCCTCACGAGATATACAGATTGTTAGTTTTGCATATTCCAACTTTCAAATATCCCCACGAGATATACAGATTGTTAGTTTTGCATATGGTAACTTTCAGATATCCCCACGACATACACAAATTGTTGGTTTTGCATATCCCAGCTTTCAAATATCCTCACGAGATATGCAGATTGTTAGTTTTGCATATCCCAACTTTCAAATATCCCCACGAGATATACAAATTGTTAGTTTTTCATATCCCAACTTTCAAATATTTCCATGAGATATACATATTATATTAGTTTTTCATATCGAAACTTTCAAATATCCCCACGAAATATACAGATTATTAGTTTTGCATATCTCAACTTTGAAATGTCCCCAAGAGATATACAAATTGTTAGTTTTGCATATCCCAACTTTCAAATATCCCAACGAGATATACAGATTGCCAGTTTTGCATATCCCAACTTTCAAGATATACAGTTGTTATTTTTGCATATCCCAACTTTCAAATATCCCACGAGATGTACAGCTTGTTAGTTTTGCATATCTCAACTTTGAAATATCCCCACGAGATATACAGATTGCTAGTTTTGCATATCCCAAATTTCAAGTTTCCCCACGAGTTATACAGATTGTTAGTTTTGCATATCCTAACTTTCAAATATTCCCACGAGATATACAGATTGTTAGTTTTCAATATTCCAACTTTCAAATATCCCCACGAGATATTCAGATTGTTAGTTTTGCATATCCCAACTTTCAAATATTCCCACGAAATACACAAATTGTTAGGTTTGCACATCCCAACTTTCAAATATCCCCACGAAATATACGGATTGCTAGTTTTGCATAACCCAACTTTCATATATCCCCGAGAGATATACAGATTGTTAGATTTACATATCCCAACTTTCAAATATACCCACGAGATATGCAAATTGTTAGATTTGCCATGTCTGCGCAATATTTTGTATTAAAAATACAATAGTTCTTCCCGTCGTGCCTATCTGCAACAACCTCCTACACAGGGAGTGTATATTTGCTTTACATTAGGCACTCTTATATTCATAAACAATACGCTTTATTACACAGCCATGCACCTTTAAAAAGCGCAGCCTCGGAGATGCCAAGAGGAGCTGCTTCCAAAGATAGTTCCTTATCTATTCTTCTGCCTTCATCATTTGGGAATTGGGTTGGATGCATCTTAAGGTTGGTTGATGCTGCCAAGACTCATGCGACATGCCCTTGTACAGGGTCCTCTTTTCTCATTCATTGCCTGCAACATTCGCAGCTTCTATTCTAATTTCTACCTTATTGAACATCACTTCTCTTCTACTAGACTTCAAATCTTGTTCTTAACAAGACTTTGATTTCAATGCTCGCTACCGCCAATGTCTTTCCACTAGTTCTCAAGATACAGCTGATGAACTAGCCTACTTTTTCTCTACTCAGAAAAACCTTAAGCAGATGGTGCAATTTCTTACCCCTTCATTCACCACCTGCATCCATCTCATTTAGGCCTAGCATAGTTATTTCTTCTAAAGATGTTATTTTTGCTCTCTATTAGGTTAAGAGTAAGAAGGCGTATAACCCTGAATGTGTCTTTAATATGATCTACAAAACTTCTGTTTATGAACTTGCACCCTACCTTGGTAAACCGTTTCGTCTCTGCCTATCAATTTCAACCTTTCCCCTCCTACTGGAAGAGTGGATCATTCAGCCTGAGCTGACGAAGAGGAATCCCTTTCAACCCTGCAACCATCGTCCTATCGCTCTAACCTTTTTTTTCCAAAAAATTTCGATTTCATCCTTACCAGAAAGATTTTTAAAACTGTTTAAATCTTCTAATCATCTCATCGCCAATATGACTTTGGTAAGAAACGGTCTTTCCTTCACTTCTCTTTGTCTCTTTATTTTCCTCTTCTCTTGGCACTTATGTGAATCTTTTTGCAATGCTAGTAGACATGTGGAAATTTTTTTTTAGAATATGACACAAATATTAATACCTAAACGTCGTCCTTCGGAATACATCCTTCTCGCTTTTAAGTTTCTCTCTGATTTCCTTTCCGGTCGTTTTATAGCAACTGTTGTGACTGTCCCCGTTCATTACTTAAATATATCAATAGTTGTGTTCCTTATAGTTCTATTCTATCGCCAACTCTTTCTCTACTTTTCGCTAATGTCATTCGTCATCTGTCTCATATCCACTCTTATGCCGATAATTCTGCCTTTCATTACTCTTTTCAATTCGAAAAACGACTCACCCAATAACAAATTGTATTAATGCAAATGATCTTTCTCATATCTTACTTGGAGCAAAGAAAATATGTTGGTAATAATGTTTTAAAAATCCATTTGCTTTAATTTTCTTCACAATGTAATCTTTCACACAACTACAATATCTTTGAAAGCACACACACACACACACCTCAAACCTTCTTCTGGCTTAATATTATTGGTATTGCTTCTCTCTCTCTCTCTCTCTCTCTCTCTCTCTCTCTCTCTCTCTCTCTCTCTCTCTCTCTCTCTCTCTCTCTCTCTCTCTCTCTCTCTCTCTCTCTCTCTCTCTCTCTCTCTCTCTCTCTCACTAAATAAGCTTCTAAGGGGTTGGGTGTTCTGAGACTCCTTCAGAACACTACTTCCCACACCAGTTGCTTGCGCTGTATAAGGGTGTTGATCTTCATCTTTGTATAGAGTATGCATAACATATCTTGGGTGGATTCAAACATGCTCCTCTCCCTCATAAAATGTTGTCTTTAGCATTTTATATATAGTGATATATTATATATCTAATATATATAGTATATAAGTGTATAGTATATATAATATCTATATTATTATTATTGTATATATATATTTGTATATTATATATACTATATATATATATATTATATATATATATAGTATTATATGGCCGTCCCTCGGCTCCCAAGGATTAGGGGTGGGATGAGCAGTCAAGCATGCATCGGAAATATAATAGCTAAGAAAAAAACCATGACCTAAGTAGAAGAAGATACCCTTCCCCCCCAGAATCCCCTTTCATACCCTTGAGTGCAAATCTGTCACGCCAAAATCCAACCTGACGCTTCAACCAATGTGGCATCTCGTTAATGTCGGGATTCATCCTCTTGGGTTAGGTCCAGAACCACACACCCTTAGAAAACCACTCCAATCACTATTGTTATGCACCATTCTTCTCTTTTGTGCTAAGTTCACATTCCTTTCTTTCAGACACTCTTTTACTGACTCAATTCACTTTTTCTTTGGTCTCCCAACCGGTCGATTCCCAACACATATACACACTCTTAACCAACCCATTATAATCCATCCATTCTATATGATTAAACCACCTTAACGCAGTCATTTAATCTCGCATTCCCGCCTTTCGTCACACTTCACAACTCTCTATTACGATCATTCTTTTTTTTCTCAAATTTTCACCTTACCAACACCCCCCCCCCCCCCGAGATTATCCATCTGGACAGATTGTACCTTAGATCTATAACTCTTTTTCAATACCACACTTTCACTACTAAATATATATACCCTTAGGGAAAACTCCTTCACACTTCGGATTTAATCTCTTTTCATTAATCACTGATTTAATTGCTCCAGCCCCCTTTTTTCCCTCTCAACTTCCCACAATACTCAGGATCATTCGTTCCATTTTCAGCCAACATACAACCAAAATACTTAAAACTCAGATACTTGTTTCAGTTGCTTACCATCCAACATCACACTTCGGACACTCCACACCTGCCTCCATTACCTCACTTTTATATACATTTACTTTCAACCCCCTCCATTTACATACCCAACCAAAACTCTCTATCAAACTTCTTAGACTCACTTCAGATTTACCACACAAAACCAAATCATCTGCTTACAATAAGCAGGTACTTTCCATTCCCTACTATTTCCGATCAGCTTAACACCCTACCTTACGAGCCCTACCTTAAATTCTTTCATCATCCAATCCATATATGAATTAAATAGAAATGAACACACAATACATCCCCGCCTATATTAATATTGAACCACTCACTCTCCACTCCTTTTATTCTTACACAAGCTACACTGTCAACTTACATTCTTTGAATTCCATTCAACAGCCTACCACCAACACCATATATTGTTATTATATATATTATTATATAAATATATATATATATATATATATAATATATAATATATTAGTATATATTATATATTGATATTATATATTATAGTATAATAATATACATATATATTAATATATAATATATAGTCCTAATATTACATTAACGACTTACGTCATTTTGATTTTTTTCTTTTTGTTTTTTTTTTAATATTTCTCTATTATGTATTACCAACAATGAATTTCAGTGGTAACGGGACATGATTCAAAAGTTCGGAATAAGTTTTTAAACTGAATTTTTTTTAAAATTATTCATTATTATGTTAAATATGTTTTCAAAAATGAAATATCTCGAAAATGTATCTACACTTCGACAGAAAAACGAAGAGCTTCCGATAATTTCAAATGATAAAGCGTTATTTACTTAAATAATAAAAAAAAAATTCATTAGAAAAAAATTGAGGGGCTTGAGCCGATCGGGGGCCACATGAGGGGGGACGTTTTTCCATACCCCGTAGGGGATGGGCCGGCAGGAATCCCTGGCCGACTCAAATCCAAAGAGCGGGGGTATTCGGAGGGGGAGAATAGTCCTGCTCCTGTAGTTCCCCGAAGGCGAGAGAGCCCGACTCCCTGCATATTCTTTCGCGGTTACCCTTGGGATTTCCTTTAGGTTGAAAAAAAAAAAAAAAAAATTAAACTGACGGAGTTGTAAAACGTAAAAGAATGTCCTAGGTATATTTTGATATGCATGTCCGTAACCACTTATTGAGTTGTTATGAATCATATACTAGAAAATATATATAAAGCAAACAAAAAAATCAAAACTGAGGGTCGTAAACAGTAAAGAGTCCCTATTATATAAGTTATATATATATATTATATGTAATATATATATATATATATTATATTATATATATATATATATATATATATATTATATATATATATATATAATAGTATATTATATTACGGGAAGATAAGGAAGACTTGTACCTCAGAGGATGAGTGACAATAAATGTTAGTAAATATAGATCTATATTTGATAACTTATTTATTGCAATCCAGTCTTAACCGCATTTGAAATCAATTTAAACATTTGAAGGAATTATGGAAACGGCAGATAAATAAAACCTTGTGAATCCGCCCAAGTAGATTAAAGTTGTTTCTTAATTAAAACCTTAATCTGACTTTTGAGAATGGCTCAACGGCAAAGCGTCTGGTACGTTGATTCTCATTTGCAATTTGCAGTGGTTCAACCCCACAGAGGTCGCTAGTCTTCTTTATCTTCCCAAATTGATCTATATTTTTAACTTATTTATTGAGCTTTATTCAATCTAAAGTAATATATATATATATATTACTATATTATATACTACTATATATATATATTAATATATATATAATATATATATAATATATATATTTATAGTATTTATATATTATATATATATATTAACTATATTTATATTATAATATTATAGTAATATATATATATATATATATGGTCCTTTGCGGTTTCATGTGCCCTGTCATATCTTTGTCAATATATGTTTAAGAAGATTTTTTTTGTCTATATTTGTTTAGGTTGCATTTTATTTTATTTTTAAAAAAAGTGCTAAACAATATTTTTTATTCATTTTTCCTACGACATTTTAGCATTTTCCTATTTTGCAAGGTTAGATTAGGATAGAATAGGATAGGTTAGCAGGAAAATATCAAATTGAGCAATTTGTTTTAATATTCCTTTGTTTTATTGAAAATCATTTAACAATTTAATTTTACTACATATAAGACAGAATAAAAAATCGTCATAAATCCATTTTTAACAAAGATTTAACTTTGTTCATGAAACCGAAAAACTTCGTGTATATATATATATATTACTTATACTATCATAGTATCATATATATATAAATTAGAAATATTGGATACATTTATATATATTATATATATATTTATATTATTTATATATATATATTTATATTTTAGATGTATTTAAATAATTTAAAATCTCTATATTTCATATTAAGAGTAATTTAATTATTTGAAATATTTTATTTTCTAATTTAGTTGCATATATATATTTACTATAATATATTTATATATATATATATATATATATATATTATAGTATTATATATATATTATATTATATATAGATATATTTATTATATATATAATATATATATATAATATATATCATATTATATATATATATATATATATATAGTATCTTGAAATTTTGTTTTTGAAATTTTTGTTTTTGTTCTTAGTTGCTCTTGATGGAGCTCTTCATGAGGAAACTTTTTTCCACTTTGACACATACTTCCGTTCTTCTGTTCCGTTGAGTCTTCTTCATTTTGAATTTTTGAGAAACGATGTCAGGACCCAAAGCTGCCTAAATTGGCGAGAGAAAAAAAAAACAAACAAAAAAACGGACTCTGAAGAGAGCTAATTCTCTCTGCTAAAAGAGTAGTCCTATCAGCGAAAGTGTAAAGGCTTTCGGACGAAAGGATTGGTTGTTCGTGGGCCAATGGCATCACGGTCTTGTCTTCTATTGGCAGTATAAGAGAAACCGTGGAGGCGTTCAGCCAGTGAAAGCTCTGGATAACTGGATTCATTCGGTGCGTAGAAATGATGCGTCTAGCACCATCTGAATTCAGTACATCCTGAGAAGAAAGCGTCTCACGGATCACGATCATCAAATCGCCGCTAGAACAATATTCACAATTTTATATTCACAAATACATTCTCACTAAATTATTTTCATTTATGATTATAAGGCAGTTATATATATATATATATATATATATATATATATATATATATATATATTATACTAGTCATAATATATATTATATAATATATTTATATATATATAATTAAAAATTTAACATAATATATAGATTATAGAGGTAAGTAAAAAGTAATTTATATATTATATTATATATTATATATATATATATATATATATATATATATATACTATAAAGAGCAGCGTAACATCGAAAACAATATTATATGTATATCATTTTGTTTTTTTCTTAATTAATTAATTAAAAAAGATTTAGGAATAAAATTTACTATTTATCTCATATTTTATATTCCCAAACAGAACTAGATTGGTAAGTTTATTATTATTATTATTATTATTATTATTTTTATTATTATTATTATTATTATTATTATTATTATTATTATTATTATTATTATTATTATTATTATTTCAATATCAATTATTAATTAATCTTATTAAATTAATAAATTTTGATATTGTTACATTTTATTATTTATTATTATTATTATTATTATTATTATTATTATTATTATTATTATTATTATTATTATAAAAATCATACATACTTTTTTTTTATTATTGAAAATAGTATTATAAATGTTGAATGTGCCTTGAATTCTTTCGACTTTGTGTTTGAGACTTATACTTAATTATGGAAATATCTCTGCACTCAACACTCAACGAAGAGGACGTCAACTTGCTCTTCCTCTCAACCTTATGATTAACTCTTAACCAAATACTAATTAACCAATGATATAAAGTTATTTAGAAATAAAAATTAACTTCAGCTAATGGTTTGTTAAAAAAAAAGTATAATTATTTTAATTAACTTTTCGATTTAATATATATATATATTATATATATATACTATATTATATATATATATATATATATATATTATATATATATATATATAATATATATTATATATATATATATATATATATATATATATATATATATATATATATAACGGTAGGATAAAACTTAAAAATCTTCTTTTTTTAGATTTAGGTTTGATCAAACTTTTCTCTCTAATTCCACTCTAAACAATCCTGGAGCTATTCCTCATCTCCGCCAACAATCTAACTTATTAAAATGGTTTTTCTGCTTTCTCTTTTTGTTTAACAATAGGATGGCTGATGGTTCTCACACCTTGTGCTTTTGGGCTTCCACCCTACCTTTGCAGATTGTTTCGTCTCTGCCTATCAACTTCAACCTTTCCCTCTTGCTGTGCTGAAGAAGGAAACCTCATTCAACCATAAAACAAAGGTCGTCTCGCTTTAACCTCTTTTCTTTCTGAAGTTTTTGAATCTATCATTACGGGGAAAATTATGAGATTTAGAAATATTTTAAATCTTTTAATCTTTTCTCTGATTGCTAGAATGACTTCTACAAGGAACGACGTTCTTATATGGTGATCCTCTTTCACTTATTTCCCTCTGACTCTTGGTCCTCTGCTCTTGAGCATTTTGGGGAGTCTTCTTATGCTGTGGCGTTAGACATATCAAACACTTTCTATGACACAAAGCTTTAATTTGGAAACTTCTCTTATTCGGTGTCTGTCCTTCTTTCTGGAACTTTCTCTTGATTTCCGTTCCTATCATTCTATGGCTGGCGTTGCTGATAGCCATTATTTATCCTTTAAACATATCAATAGTGGTGCTCCTCAGAATTTTGTTCTATTCCCAACTTCTTTTCAATTTTACATTAATGATATATCTGTTACTTTGCTCATGTCCACTCTTAGGCTGATAACTCCATTCTTCATTACTCCATCCAATTTGAAGACGACTCGCTCATCAACAAATAGATGATGCTAGGAGGGTGACTTTGGAGTTACTGACCTCTAATATTTCTTGCACCTCTAGTTGGGTTAAAGAAAACCTGGTTCTTTCCAATGCCTCAATAGCTCAGTTTCTTCATTTTTATACTTGACATTATCTTCCACACAACTATAATATCTTACTTAAAAAAAATCTCAACTCTTATAACCTTTTTCTCTTAATATTGTTCGTATTTTCTTTCCTCGTGATCTTTCTTAGAAGGATCACATTATCTCCTTTCTTAGAAGGATCACATTATCTTCTTTCTAAGAATCTTCTAAGAAGTTGATTGTTCTAAGGCCTCTTCCCAACTTCTTTTCACCAACACAGTTGTTAGCTCTTTATAGGGTCGTTATTCGCACTTGTATGGAGCTTGCGTCACGTATATGGAATGGTTCCACACATACTGTTCTCCTTGATAAGGTGTAGCATAA
>JABUQX010048160.1:67500-99980 GCA_015478945.1 Trachelipus rathkii
TATATATATAGTATATATATGAAATTTATTAGTGTGGGGGAAAAAATTGCCGAGATTTAAAAGTTTATTTAAAGCGAAAGTTTAAAAGATTAAATAGTATTAAATGGTATGAAATCTTGGTAGCAAAGTAATAAAATTTCATAATTTCAACTCCCAAAAAATTATAATAGCGTAAAATATACGAATAAAAATATAAAAAAAATTAGAAACTGAATCAAATTCAAATTGATTAAATTCAAATAATAATAAATAATAATAATATAATAATAATAATATAATAATAATAATTAGTACCCTTTTCAAAGTAGTTTCCCATTAAAATATATATTTTTTCAGTTTCGATTGGCAGGATCCAATATTGGGATTTTGGGACCCTCAATATTTAGCCCCCACCTAAAAATGGACATAAAATTCATAAATTTTCTGATTGTGGGGAAAAAGCAAAACCGCAAGCTTTTTTGACCTCTAGAAACGTCATTTTCAGGTGTTTTTCTGTGTCTGTAGTCATTGTTTCGGCGTTTTTTCAATTTTTTCAGAATAATAATTTTTTGATATTTTTTTCGTATCAACTTCTTCCAGATTTTTTTTCGAAAATGACTTCAAAACTGTGAATATATCATAACGGGTCTATTACTGACAAATTGACATATTAGTTTTTTGATTTTTTGGAAAATTATGCTCAATCAAGGTCGAATTTCAAAATCTACTTTTTTTTATTTTTTATTACTGAGCACAATTTTCCAAAAAAAATAAAAAAACTAACATTTTGCATTTTGTGCGTAATAGACCCATCTATGTAATATTTCAAGTTTGAAGTCATTTCGAAAAAAATTGTAAAAGTTGATACGAAAAAATGTCAAAAAATTAGGTTCTGAAAAATGAAAACGCCGAAACAATGACTACAGACACAGAAAAACACCTGAAAATGACGTTCAGAGGTCAAAAAAAAGCTGCGGTTTGTTTTTTTCCCCATAAAATTGTTCTGAAAATTAAGTTTCAATGTTCATTTTTAGGTGCGGGGCTAAAATGGGGTAACCAAAAAAGTCCCTATTAAGTCCATCATTATTAAGCACAATCCCATCGAGAACGATAAATTTGGTTGCCTAAAAAAGAGCTCTCTTTTTATGGCAAAAATTTATCAGTTGTCGTACAGTTCATAGTTTTGAAAAATTTATATTTTAACTGAGGAAAAGCCAGGAATAAGGGAGGGCAGAGTAAGGGAGGCTAGAGAGGAGGTAGGGCTGTAGGTTATTGTGCAAGTTTGCAAATTTGCTTTTTCGCAGAGGAAAAGTTGCTTGATATATATATATATATAGAATATATATATATATATATATATATATATATATATATATATATATATATATATATATATATATATATATATATATATATATATATATATATATATATATATATATATATATATATATTAATATATACTAACCAATTTTTTTTTCAGGCAAAGGAAGCCTTGAAATTTTTTTTTCAGCGGAGCAAAAAGCTTTGAAATTCCAGGGGGGGGCCAGGCCCCCTTGGCCCCCCCCCCATAACGGCGCCCATGTATAATATATATATATTATATATATATATAATTATCTATATTATATATATATATATATATATATATATATATATAATATAATATTATATATATATATATATATATATATAATATGTGTGATTTATTAGTAGCATTAATATATTTAAAAGGACTATAAGATCTGGGAGGGACATGTTTACATGGTGATTTCGTTCTGATGGGAATCCTTTCACTTAAAAGCTGGACTTGTTGGTAACACTTTTAGGTCACCGGGATGATGTAGTGGTTAAGACGATGGACTCTATTCTTGAACTCACTGTAACATGTTTGTTTTTTTAACTGCAGATCATTTGCCATATATTCCAATAATGCGAAATAGTTAGCTATAAGACTAACTCATATAATGGTCTGACAATTTTTATCAGCTCACCGTAACCCAATGGCAAATTTTTACCGACTTCTTATATATAACCTCTGCTATCTTTGGGCTACGTCAACAAAAACATGCATAAATTTGGAAATAAAAGACAGTTGAGCCCACTCAAATCTTTAATGATTTTCAAAGATCCTTTTCTTCACCAAATTTAGAGGTTAAGTTTTCACCTGTCTATGCTTATGATAACTGCACATTTAAATTGATGATCAAGCTATACATAAATAATTAAATGAAAAAATTAAATTAAACATTAGTTTACTTACATTCATTATGGTTTATTTATAAGGTACAAAAAGGAGTAAATGTATCAAAAATATTGGAAAATAAAAATATAAAATAAAAATAAAATAAAAAACTAATTAATGCATTTTCTTTGCTTGATCTTCTGCTCCTCTTCCATCACATAGATGTGATGATTATTGACTTCATAAATATCATTCTCTCCAAAGTTGTCGTCTAACAGGGTGGTTCTCTTGGCTCTCTAAATGTCATCGGATATGCATAAAAGGCACTCAACAGATGCAATTTGAATAATGGATGTGTTGTACTTGATGAACAGGTCGATCAAGACCTCCTACTCAAGAATACGTTGCCATTCAGAACGTTCTCCCAGCCACCCTCCAGCCAAGTATTCACTAAATTCTCTGATTAGGACCTCAATGATATGTGGCTTCTTCTTTTCTGGGACTGAGTGATGCGTCTGAAGAAGACACTATTTTCATCTGCATTGATGGTGGTGCTGCTGCAATCCTTAATGGTCTCTCTCAGGGCTGTCTTCAGTAGGATATTATTAAATTTCTGCAACCAGAGCACGCATAACCTGGGGCGGAGAGGTGCGCCTGCGGCCAGCTGGCAATCATCCTGGTCTTCTAGAAGGTGCTCAAACCTTTCCTATCAGAGAATTGCAGAACATGAGGCCGGACTTGATGTCTCTCAACTTTATGACGGGGGCCGCTAAAGTTTGGCGAAAAACTTCCGGGATAGACCTGAAACTCGCCCTAAATCTTATCCAAGGCATTGGCAACAATGGACATCATATTGGCGTACTTCTTTAGAAAGCCGACTTCAGAATCAGTGAAGGACATCAACAGAAGCGGCGCTATCACCCTGTGAGCAGCTTCCAGCTTCTTTTCCAGCAGGTTGTTAAGGACAACTGCAGAGTCATAGATAGTCAAATATGGTCGAATTCTACAAGAAAACATTTTATTATTTTTATTATATATATATATATATATATATATTATATATATATATATATATATATATATATATATATATATATATATATATATAATATATATATATTATATATATATATATATATATATATATATATATATATATATATATATATCACCAAATGGGAGTTGACGACCTCCGGTGGTGGGGTTGGTGTTGTTGCGGACCTGTCTTATTCTTAACCTAATCTCAGCTGTTTGAGCAAACCCTACTTTGTTCCTTCTTACTGTCTCAATCCTCAATTCAGCCAAAGGCGGATATTTTTCCTATGTGATCAATAATGTTGGTTGTTCTCTTGTCTCTGATTTGAATCTTCCGAATTTTCTACCATATGGCTTTAGCTATCCTCTCAATCTAATACTAAATTCATATTCTCTGTATGTTTGTCTTCTAACTCAAGCGACTATCATAAATTCCTCGAAGAATTAAGCTCCAAATTAGAACAATCTCCCTTTTTCATCTTTCTCTAAAATCATCATTCTTGATGATTTAAACGTCCACCGTCGTTCACCAATGATTTTCCTCTAATCCTCAAGATACAATTGGTGAACTTACCTTCCACCTTTCTATCCAAAATGACCTCGAGCAATTGGAGCAACTTTTTACCCGCATCGTGGATAGTCTTGGAAATTAACCAAACATTCTAAACGTTTTCCTAACCTCAAATTCTTCTCTTTATTCTGTTAAACTCTTTTGAGTTCCTCCGATCACCTTCATATCTCTGTATCATGTTTTTTCTCTTTTAGTCTTCCGCCGGAAAGACTCTCGCCTACAGCAGGAAACGTTTCTGGCATTTCGGCGCTGCTAACTTGGTCGAACTTGCGGTCGTACTTCTTTGATTACCCCAGAAATTACTACTGCTTCCGTGAGAGGGGGTCCCTCGGAGTGTTCTGAGTTCATTATCGAGGTCTCTCTCTCTCTCTCTCTCTCTCTCTCTCTCTCTCTCTCTCTCTCTCTCTCTCTCTCTCTCTCTCTCTCTCTCTACTTTGACCTTCCCCTCTTGCTCTAAACGTGAGCTCATTCAGCCTGTGCGGAAAAACAGGGGATCCCTCAACCCTCATAAAAATGGGATCCCTTTCAACCCTCAAATTATCGTCCAATCGCTTTAACCTCAATTTATTCTAGTTTTTGAATCTATCCTTAACAGGAAGATAAAGAAACATCTTTCTAATCTTATCTCTGATCACCAGTATGACTTTCGTAAGAAACGTTCAACTGTCAATCTTCTTTCCATTCTCTCTGATTCTTGATCCTGAGTTCCTGACCCTCTCCCCTACGTCATTTCAATGAATCTTTTGGTGTGGCGGTGGACATATCGCAAGCATTCGATAGAGTCTCGCACAAAGCTTTGATTTCTAAACTTGGGCATCTATCCCTCCCTCTCTTTGTGACTTACTCTCTGATTTCCTTTCCGATCGTTCTATAGCAACAGTTGTAGACGGCCACCGTTCATCCTTTAAATCTATAAAAAGTGGTGTTCCTCAGGGTTCTGTCCTCTCCCCGACTCATTTTCTACTTTTCATTAATGACTTTCTCCATTACTTCTTCACCTGTCCAATAATATGCCGATGACTTCACCCTTCATTACTCATTTCATTTGGAAAAATGTCCCACCCAACAACAAGTGGCCTTATGATATGGGGCAGCCCTTGAACAAGTAACTCTGGCTTTTCTCAAATTTCTAATTGGGGCATTCAGAACATGGTTGTTTACAATGGATCAGAAAGTCCATTCTTTCATCTTGCTACTCGACATAATCTTCAACAAAACTATATGTATGAAAACCCAACTCAAACCTTCGTCTGTTTTTGATATCCTTGGTGTTTCTTTTCTCGTGATCGTAATTGGATGGAACACTTTACTTCCCATTCTAAACAACCTTCTAAGATGTTGATGCTCTTAGGAGCCTTCATAACTTTATGCCACTCCAATTGTTTGCTCTTTATATAGGTATCGTTCGCCCCTACATGGATTATGCCTCACACATCATTGGTGGTTCCACTTACACATCTCTTCTTAAAAAGGTAGCTAGGGATTTTCGTCTTATCAGCTCTCTTGCTCTCACTAACTCTCCAGACTCTTTCTGTCGGTGGAATTGCTACGTCGCCTTCTATATACTATCTCTGTTTTAACGGACACTACTGTTCTGAACTCTCCAGTCACATATCTCCTCCAGTGAAAGAAAGGTTCCTGCTATAAGCCTTGCCACACAAACTCATCCTTTCTCAGCTCAACTCTCTAACCCCAGACAGAACCGTTAAGCTCAATCCTACATGTATTCCATTGGTAAAGTCTGGAACACACTTTCTTTATTTTTTCCCCAAAATACCTTTGATTTGCACATTTTCAAACGCCTTGTATCGGTGCGTGTCTGCCTTTGAATTTAAATTTGGCCTGACATAGGGGTTTACCATAACTTTGGTGGAGGAATTCGTAGGCCTCCGACCTTTCTCCACCATAATATATAATATATATATATAATATATATATTAGTTAATATAATATATATATAAGTACCTATATATATATATTATATATAAATATATATATATATATATATAGCATATAATAATATAATATATTATATAATTATATATATAAATATATATATATTATATATATATTATATATATTATATAAATAATATTATTATAATATATATATATATAATTATATATAGTATATTATAATATATATATATATTATAGTATATATTATATAATATTACATATATATATATAATATATTAATATATATATATATATATATATATATATATATTATAAGATATTATATAGATATTATATTATAATAATACCTATTACTATATATATTAGTATTTAATTATATATAATATATATATTAGCTATATATATAAATGATTATATATATATATATAATTATACTATATATATACTTATATAAAATATTATATATACTATAATAGATACTATACGTAATATATATATATATATACTAACAGTATTAACTATATATTAATTTTATTAATACAAGTTATAGTTACATTTTTTGTGTATAGTTACTATATATATATATATATATATATTATAAATATATATATATATTATATATATATATATATATATATATATAACAGAAGATAAACACCACCCGTTACTCCGTTACTAACGGAATTAGTTTTGAGTAACGGACTTGTTACTTTTTCTTTCATGTAAAGCACCGAATAACTTCCGTTATTTTTTCCTCCGTTACTTTTTAGGTGCGTTTAGAAATGGGAGAGGATGTGTGGATCAAATCTTTACATTGAAACAACCCCATGATGAGTAAAATGAGGCAAAGAGAATAATATTGCGAAATTTATGTTTTATGGATTTGTAACAGGTCGTATGATAGATTAAAAGGGAGGCTCTATGGCAGATGTTGGTGATATACTGTATGGTGTTGGTGGTATGCTTCTGAAATGTATGAAAAGTATGTATAACGATAGTGAAACTTTGATGTTAAGAATAAATGGAGTTAAAAGTGATGTTCTCAATAGTAAACTAGCGAGGTTGAGGCAGGGATGCGTTTATGTCCCTTGGTTATTTCAATTTGTAAAAATTGATCGGAAAAAATTGGGGGGTTATAGAAAATTAAAGGTAGGTGGTAAGCAGGGGTAGGTGTTAGAAATATGGAGAATGGAAGAGAGTGGGGTGGCCTTTCTTTTATATGTGGATGATTTGGTTTTGCATGGCGAATCTGAAGAGAGTTTGAGAGGATTGGTAGAGGAGGGATATGAAAGTAAACGTAATAAGAGTCAGTTATGGTTGTGAGTGAGGCACATTCATCAGTGTTATGTGGATGCTCAGCAAATGGAACAGGGTCTGGAGTTTAAACTACTTTAGGATATATATTGGAAGAAAAGGAAACGGATGTGATGCAGAGTGTAGCATAAAAAGTTTTGAGTTGGTGGAAGTATCTTTGTATAATTAAATCGTTGGTAGATGCAAAGGGACAAGTCTTAAGTGCGCTGTCTTACATGAGGGATATGTGTTACCTGTCGTTAATGTTAATAGTAAAACTATAGATCCGGAAATAAGAGGATAGATCTAAAGTACAAAGTGTTGAGATGGACATTTAGGGGCGTTTTAGATGTGAGAAGAATTTGGTTATAAATGAGTTTTGTGTTGGTGAGTTTGTGGTCGTAAGAAAGAGTAAAAATAGAGAATATGTAAAACTATTAGAAGGTTTGGTCATGGGAAAGGATGGAAGATCATTCGAGTTGATAAGCGAATTGAATAATGGTGGAGTTTGTTGGAAGCGACTGATTGGGAGACCGAAGAAAAAGAGAATCGAGTCAGCAATGGAATGCCTGGAGAGAGAATGAGAGTTGGCAGGTTTTGTGAGGGGTATGGTGGACTGGAGACCACCTGGTCCAAGGGATGACCCTACATTTGACGATGCGATGGCTAGTGAAGGTTCGTCGCCAGTACCGTGAAGCCCTCAGGGTGGATTTTCCTGACCTGCGACGATTCTCACTCGTAAAGTATTAAAGGGGCGTAAGGCTGGGTTTTTTTTCAACTTGCGTTCATGTTCTTATCATCTACCTTTACTGTTTTCCAGTTGCGATGCCTCGCACCTTACCCTCAGTCTTGAGGAGAGAAGGTTTGTGTATACATATATATATTATATAATATGATAATAATAATATATATATATAATATATATTATATTATATAATATATATAGTTTATATATAATAATAGTTATATATATATATATAAATATATTGCTTATTATTTTTTATTTATCTTCCCCTGGACCCCAGTTGCTGGTGGGGTGCTGTAGCATACACAGGAACAGAATTGTTAAGTAGAGAAACATGTAAGTTGAAAGGAAGCCCCTACTCCATACTATCCCCTAATGCTCATAAGTCGAGCCTGTCGCAGGCAAAAATCCACCCTAGGGTTCAAAACACCGCGCGACCAGACCTCAAAAGGGGTATGTCACGTCCGGAATGCCAGGAGATTTATACCCCTTTGCCAGGCCCACAACTGTATCCCTCACAAACCAAGATATTCAATCTAATTATGCACCGTCCTTCTCTCTTCTGCCAAATTCACATTCCTTTCCTTCAGACTCCTTTACTCATTTAATGCACTTTTTCCTTAAGTCTCTTAGCCGATCGATTCCAGGAACTCACATTCTACTTAGCTAATCCATCGGAACTATCATCCATACTTTCCATATGACCAAACCATCATAATACACTCATCTGTTATATTTTCATTCACGCCTCTCTTCGCACCACACAACTTCTTATTTCTTATTTTATCAATTCTTTTTACACCTAGCATGCCCCTAAGATTGCTTATTCATCTGAACATATTGTACCTTATTTCTATGTCCTTTATTACACATCATAATTTTGCTACTATGCATTAACACAGGCAAAAACATACTCTCATGCAAAACCCTTGCCCACTCAAGAGTTAGTCCCATTGCATTCACCAACATTTAATTGCGCCTTCCACTCACAACTTTCGTGCTCTACTCTGCATCATTTGTTCCCTTTTAATCCAACATATATTCTAACTATTTAAACTCAGGTACTTGTTCCAGTTGTTCACCATTCAACATGATTTCACACTGTGGACTCTCTCCACATATCATCATCACCTTACTCTTATCTACATTTACTTTCAAACCCTTCTAAAAATCCTCTCAAACTTTTTTGAGATTATCCACACAAAACCAAATCATCTGCGCTTAATAAGCAGGGCACCCTCCATTCTCCTCTCTTCTTCAACCTAACACCCTTCCATGCCACTCCTAACTTTAATTCTTTTATCACCCCATCCAGATACAAGCTAAATAGCCATGTAGACATAACACATTTCTGCCTCACTGCACTTTTAAAATAAAACCATTCACTCTCAACATCATCCACTCTTTCACACACTTCTCTATCGACATCATGCATTTGATTCCACTCAGAAGCCGATCATCAGGGATCAGGACCTTATATCACTAACATCTGTCACAGAGCTTCCCTGTAACACGCATGTTGCAAGTTCATTAAACCTAAATACAGCTTCTTCTTCCCTCTCATTTTCTCACCTATTTATTTCATTGTAAAAATTTGATCTATACATTCTCCACCACTTCTAAACGCACCATGTTCTTTAACAATCAGCCCCTCAGTCACTTTATAAACCAAAATATCATCATATATCCTCCCTAAAACACTCAATGAACAAATTTCAGCATAGTTTCTACACTTTGCCTCATCACCCTTTCCCTTATGTAAGGGTACTTTCACTGCTGTCCTTCAATCCTTCAAACTTTCACCCACAAACGCTTTGTTACCCAACTTCCATATCCGATCAATCACAATCTCACCTCCATTCTTCATTATTTCACCATTAATTCTACCTATGCATGCTAATTTCTGAATCTTCAACATTCTCACTCTACATTATTGCCTCATTCTTAAAATATTTACTTCTTCTTACACCATAAAACCCGCACACATTCACTATCACCTCTTTATTACTGGCAGTGTTATGAAGATTTTCAAGTATTCCATTATTTTTATTATTATTTTTATTATTTTTATTTTTATTTTTATTTTTATTTTTTATTTTTATTTTTATTTTTATTTTTATTTTTATTTTTATTGAATTGCGGGAAGAAGTTACTTTAAATACATACAGTTTGCATATCAACGTCTTTTAATAATCTACATCTACTTTTTATTATATGTGTAAACGCATAATAAATTCAGCCATAAATTTACACATAAATGCACATGAGGGCGCGTACACATACATTTTAAAAAAATATCAACTTTTTTTTCCTTCATCAACTTAAAACCACTGCTATGATTGAACATAACAAGAAATGAAAATATTTTTTTTGTATTGAACTACTACAAATGCTTCCTTCAATTGCGTACAGTATATAATATATACATATATATAGTATTATATATATATATATATAAATATAAATAAATTATATACTATATATATATATATATATATATATATATATAATATAATATATATATATATAATATATATATTATATATATATATATTAGTGATGCAGCAGATGTTCATTTTTTTGGATCCGCGGAAGCGGATAATGCGGATGAGTATGTTGAATTTAATATCCGCAGAAATGCGGAGCGGATGTTTTGATATATCTATATACATATATATTTACGTAAGTAACAAGCGCACACACAACCATGCGAGAAGACAAATATTATATAACTCATTGGCGCGCAACAAAACATACCAATGAAAAGCCACAAATGACAAGCTCAAAATCGCAAGCGAAAAGCAAAACACCAAAAATATCCTAGATCATACATATATATATATATTAATATATAATAATATATATATATATAATAAATAATTTTTAATTTTTACATTATAAATTATTTTAATATTATATTTACTTTTAAAATATAGTATAATATAATATAAGCAATTTATTATATATTTCGATTTTAGCCACAATCTATAATTAATTGTAGTTACCAGGGGTAACGAACTTGGACCCAACTCAAAGCACCCCACCAACCTCTTCCCCAAACCCTCGCCCTTAATGAAAAGATTTACAATGGATTATAAACTTTTTTGCACTAGTAGTCTTGAAATTCAAATATAGGAAGGTTGTGCTTGATGAAACATCGAATTTTTCTGCTAGAGAGCCCAGCATTGCTAAATACTCTTGAACTTGGAACATAAGTGGAGGACAGGCGCAAGTATTTCCATTTGAAGTTTTACTTCAAGCGTGGGGTAAACATTTTCCTTAACTTCCACCAAACTGATTTGATAATCATTTGAATCTAACTTTTTTCTTCTCTTACTAATATATTGCACAACATCTTTGGGTAATGGCGTGTGTTTCTTCATCACTTACTCGGGACTTAGAATTTCTTCCTCCAGTTGAATCTGTATTGATCTTACTTGTAGAAGGTGTTTGGTTGATGTAGATTTGCTATTTTTTCTTTTCTACTGGGTGCAATTAATTAGGACTTGTTCGGATTGAAGTTTTTCAACTGCAACAACAAACTAACGATTTAACTTGTTCTAATTTCGTTACAAAAAAAAAAACTTGCCTTTATAACGGATCTAAGTAAGTGCAAAAAAGGTATGAAGGTCATTAATTTCCACAGAACCAAAGCGATTTTTTAGCTCTATCTTTTTAAACCGTCATCATCTTCATTTGAAGATGGTTCAAAAATGTTTCCTAACGTTGAGATTGAATGGTATTGACACGGAGACAGAATGCCTGTAGAGCGTGATTTTTTTGGTATTTCTCAAATGTTTCAATAGCTTAAATTTCAGTTGTGATTGATCTCATCTCACTTAATTGAGAATGTGAACTTGGAATACGAACGTTGGCCGTACGAATCAGAGGGTTGTCTTGAGCGAATACTTCCTTTCATCATATGAAGTTACCTAGTCAAAGGCCAGTTGGCAATGTCTCTTTGATAACATTTAAAGAAATATGAAATCATAGATGTATTAAGCATTAACTCATTGTTCATCCAACACCTTAAGCCTTTGAGACTCAACTTAAGTCTTTTCATGATAAAGCTTCTTATTAAATCTCCGATAATAAACATCGCGGCAACATCCGCAGGCAAAGCGGCATGCGGATCTTAATAATGGGCGGTGATGCAGCGGACATGGGCATGATGGAATTACCGCATCACTAATATTATATATATACTATATATAAAATATTATATATATATATATATACCTCGCTATATGTATATATATATATATATATATATAGATATATATAATATATCATATACTCTACATACTATATTTTACTATTATCAGATATATATATAAATATATACCCACATAATATAAATATGACTACTCTATATATAATTATATATAATATATATATATATATATAATATAATTTTTATCACTATAGGATTACTAGTAATGATGATATACATTATATATATATATATACTATATCATTGTCACTATATAATATAATATATAGTATATTATATATATAATATACCGTATAAATGTAATAAACATATACGGTACATGTGTTTTGTTATGTTAGATGAAAACCGTGTTATTGCTAGGGTAGATTACATTAATGAAGGCAAAGCAAGTTCGGTTGGTTGATCAACAACATCCGGGTCAAAGTCCTGTCTATATAACTGATTTTACTCTAGAGCAGTGGTTCTCAAGCCTGTGCGGGCGCCGACCCACAAGGGGGGCACGAAATATCTTAAAGGGGGCGCGAAGAAAAGTGAAAATGAATAAAAAACTTATTGAATAAATGAAAAAAAAATCCCAAAACTTACATTCATGATCGCGACAATAAAAACTGTAATACAATCTTTTATTTTAAAAATCCTCTTGATTACAACGATATCATAATTACGATTCATTATTACACAGATTCAATGAAACAATAGGAAAAGAAAACTACCCCCCCATATAACATTCTGAAAAAAAGTAAAACTGCTATAATAAATTAGTAAAAAGTCTAAAAATACAAAACATTTACGTTTTACGAACATTTTATAGCATTTCCGATATAAATTTTTCCACTGTATGTTTGCCTTACATATATAATCGTTAAAGACATTGAACGATTCAATTGATGTGGTTCTTTTCCATATTCGGTTTCGCAAGAACAAATAGCTTTTCTATTCTAAGCTGATAAGTATAATCCAATTACACATAATGCAACATAAGCAATCAGATGACAGATCCATTGCTGGCATATCTGTAGTCTCGTCAAGACGGAATGACCGCCCACTAAATTTGCGCAAAGCTTCGACAAAAGTTTTTGATCCATATCTTCAGACAATACTCGTTAATTCGACGTCAAACAAAGTGTTATTATTTGATAGCGGTATTCAATGTAGTTATGAGATGTGTGGAATTTTTTAATTAGTCAAAATTAGTGCTCCAAACATTATTTCACATCCACTATTCAATTGCACAGTCTCGATTATTGAAGTAGATCCTCTCCTTTTTCCTGTGGGTGCCAGGTGTTTTTATCACACTTGCTAATTTTATATTAGCACTTTGTAAAAGACTATAAAGCTTTTTCATATTACAGAACAAAAAATAATTGAAATATAATTATTGTACATAAAAGTAGAAATATACACAGAATTTATTATTATCAAATAAAAACAAACAGAGGATATATCGCTTTGTGTGTGTGGTATTTTATGAACTAAGATGTTTCCAAAATGCCGTTTAAGTTTTGTCTGGCTATCATGCTATCAGCACCGCTAAATTTATGGAGACAGCAGAACACACAGAGGCCTTTGTTAGCCATTCATGTACTGAGACATTAATAAATCCAAAATTTTATATTCTTCAGCATATTTTCAAAAATATTCAATTTTTGAAGCTACCCACATTGGTTGCTATCTTTGAATTTTATACACTTCGATGATATAAGAACTTTGCCAATGAAATATTTATCAAATGCTTCTTCACTACACTAAAAATTATTCTTTTCAAAAGGGAACCTAAAGACAAATTCACAGGAAACTAAATTAGAGTACTCTGCGGTTCATCAACCTAATCTGCAACTGAGAACGTATAAATTTAAACATTGTTATGCGTGTCGTGGTTCGGGAAAAATGCCCAAACGCAATGATGTTATTTTTAGCGCTTACACTTGATTTAATTTATAAATAAACATTTTCAATAAATCTAAGAAATTTGCTCATAAGTTTAATTGAAAGGGCAGAATCTAGAGGTTTTGTCTCCCCCCCCCCTAACCGTCCCACTCGCAATGGCAATCAATCTATCTATCTATCTATCTATCTATTCAAATATTATAGCTATATATATATATTACTATATAGTAATAAATAATTATTCTTTATACTCAGTTGCACGAGGTGACAGCTCGTGTCCACCTTCATTTAACTCCGACTTTGTATTATATTTACCTTGTGTGAAACTTTATAAAATCTTCTAGAAGCCGACCTTTATACTGTTTCTAGTTAATTATATATATTATATTATATATCTCATATATATTTATATATTGGAATATGAAATTTGTATATATATTAATTATTATTATAGTATATATATAATATTAGTATATATATATATATATATATACTCATATATATACACGAAATAATTGGAAGAGGGGTGCCACATTAAAGATGTTTGGAAAAGCATGGCCACAAATACAAAAAGTGAAAGAGACACGTCTTGAGCAGCTGAGTGATCATCCAAACTTTTTGATCGTGTCGTACCTCGCTCAGAGCCAAAAAATAATTCTAAGTTGGTAATAGCCTATAGTCCTTGTGTAAATCGAATTGGTTATAACTATGGAATTTTGTTCAGTTTCATAGTGGTATATGGTATGGTAGTATATAAGTTATATTATATTATAATCAATAATATATTATATATATATATGTATATAATAATAATGTTATCAATAGTTGCTTGATATAATATATATATACTCACTGTTATTCCACCTATACTTTTCTATTACAAATCCAATGGTACTCTTATAATCTTATATTATTATATATTTATATATTTATAATAAAAGGAGATACTTATACTATATATTAAAGTATATATATATTTATATATTATATATATCATAAATATATATATGATATATATATAAACTCCGAGAAAAAATAAAATTCTCAACATCAATCGTTAGGCAAATATAATGTTAAACTTTCATTTTTGGAAATGTTAGAGCGGTTTAGTTTTATTTGCGGTCAATACCTAACTTCGGCAGTGTGATACGTGTATGTAACTACACCTTGTTTTTGAAACTAAATGTCATAATAAAGACAACCAACCAAATTACGAATTCCCGAAAGTACGTTCATAGGAGAACAAGATGGCAAGACACCAACCAACTAACGAAAAACAACCAATGCTGCAAGTCGTAGCTTAACAAAGACTGTCACAATGGAAAGACATCGTCGGAGAAGAGAAGAACGTGTCATAGGAGTTATCACACTCTTGTCGGACGCAGGCTATATCTCAGAGACTACGGTGGGGCACTCAGCAACTCGGGGGCAACCAAATACGACGTCCAGTCGAATCTTCAGTGGTTAGGAGACCTGGCTCAAGACAAGCCGTAGTGACTCTATAAAATAGTCAGAGTCTCCGACGTGACTGTCCGAGAGAAAGTGTGACGGATGTCTCCTCTTCATCTGGCAGTGCTTCGGTGTCGTTTCCAAACAAGGTGACAGCGTACAAACACAGGCTCCGTGAGTCAGAAACCTGTGCATAATTTCCGAGCGACAGGAGAAGACGACAGGAAATGAACGTGGAGTACGTATTACAAGTCTGCTAATCGGCGCCTCTCCTTTTATACAAGGGCTGGATAGGCATCTGGGGTTGCAGAGATTTCGAATATGACCCTTCACGAAGCGTATGGAGAATTGGGACACTCACAAGATGAGTCGAGGAGAGTTCAATAACGACATGGACCTAGTTGATGTATAGACGAATTTGCGAAGAACGTGCAGGAGTGAGCACTTTTCTTGCTTGCAATATCTCCCAAGGATTCCTTTTGGAGTTGACTCTGTGATGGTGTGGGCAGCATTTATTTGGGTGCTCGCACGGCATTGCATGTGGTGAGCAGAGGAACGCTAACGGCTTAAACGTATGCGGGAAGACATCATTCAAGAGTATATAGCGCCTTTCGCGTCCTTCATTGGCAGTCCATTTTTTGTACTCCATGACAACGCCACACAGAGCACACTGCGAAGTCGTCCAAAGGTACCTTACACGAGGTCGTCACGGGGAAGTCAACACTTCTAGGCCATTTCTTGCGAGGCAGCCCGAACAGGTGAATCCCAATACCACTGAACTACGCTCTCTAGAGATTTCGTATTTGAATTGGCTCAGATATTGTTCGAGCCCAGGTGAAATCCGTTCCACACACAGGTAGCTTGCAAACGCTTTGGGCATATCCGCGCGGAATATCTCTAGACAAGATCATTTCATCAAACGTGCCTCAGAAAATATCTTTGAAGGGACAGTGAAGGCCAGAGGGGGTACAACCCATTATATTAGACCACCTTTATGCCTGCATTTCACATGTAAATTTGTAGAATTTTGTTGAGAATTAAGTAAAATCAATGCATTTATCATATTTCTTGTTTATCTTTATTATGCCTTTAATTCCCCTACAGTCTTACACAACTGTCGTTTACATACGGTTTTATACAGTTTAATTCCTGTTGCACAACTCGCGAGTTATGTCATGAACCAAATAAAAACCAAACCCTAGCCCTAAACATTTCCCAATTATGAAAGAGTTTAAATTTTATTTAAGGTGATGCAATTAAATTTGCCCAGCGAGATATATATAATTACTCTCTAGACGTCGATAATAGAATACTAATATAGTAATGAACTAAAATGAAGGTAATATATTATATAGATAAATCATTGTCTATAATATAAGTATTCATAAAAAAAGTGATTATTAATGAATATATATAATAATATTTATATAAATTATCATAATATAGTAAAACTATGCAGCTTTAAGAATAAAATATATAGTATATTAGTATATATCGCATCACTTCTTGATACATTTATCGTTACACTCGGCGAAGGATCAGTGAGGGCTACGTTCTTTGCGTTATCCCCAAGTATCACATGCTGCTACCCCCCGGCAACGCGTCCCTCACCTTGTTATACGACCACTTGTTCTTTAGAGGGACTGAAGGCAAATACTGCGTTTTAATATTAATTAAATCCTACTTCCTATTTCATATGTTTATGTTATTGTCTGATTGCTCCTCTCTGACCTCATCCTCTCATTATCTCATCTCTTCTCGTCTCTCATCTCTCTCTCTCTCTCTCTCTCTCTCTCTCTCTCTCTCTCTCTCTTCTCTCTCTCTCTCACTTCTAGTTTTAAATTTTCATATCCATTTGTAACTTGTTCTCTCTATCTTATATTCTTCCCACCATTTTTAAATAATAATGGAATTTGGTAAATTTAATGGGCGAAATTGTCAACCAATACCAAAGTATATTACAAACCAATATTGACCCACAGTTAACTTTGTATTTATAAATTGCCTAGAAAACGTCGAAACAAAATTAATATACTTAATATATATTCTATTAACATAAGCTCATATAATATAGATATACTGGATTAATATACTACTATAATAATATTATATAATTATAGAATCTTATCTTATTGAGTATTTTATAAGTGTGATAAAAAGATCATCATATAATATATACTATAGTATATATATATAAATAATATAATATATATATATAATATATAATATATTATATATATAATATATATATAGTAATATTAGGTAGAATATATAATAATGGATAATAATATATATATTTATACTATTATATATATAAATATTATAATATATATATATATATATTATATAATATAAGATATATATATATATATAATATTATAATATATATATAATAATATATAGTATAATATACTTATATATATATTATATAGGATATATATTATATATAATATAATAAATATATAATATATAATATTACATTTTAAGATTACATATAATTGGGAATATATATATAATAATATATATATAGATATTAAAAATTAATTTTTATTGTACTATTATTTTTATATATATATATATAATAATATATAATATATATCTATATATATATTTAATATAATAGTATATTCTCATTAAAAACATGAAAAGATAATAATAATCAATAAAAAAATAATAATAATAAGTAATAATAATAATAATAATTACTAATAATAATAAATAATAATAATAATAAATAATATTGAATAAAATTAATAATAATAATATATTTCACTTGTAACTTATGGGGTATATACTTATAATTACCAAATAAACTATGTCTTTAAATTAAAAGAAAGTTTAATCAAGTGGGAACCAGACATTGTCCAGGAAAAGGATTAGGAGAATTAATAAGCTTCGAGATCTTCTAGCTGCGATGATGATATAGAAGGAGCCGGCAGATGTCAAAGAACGCGGGATTACCAACAAAATAATTTGACCTTGCCTCGGTTAATATATATATATATATATATATATCTAATATATTACATATATATATAAATATATTATATAATATATATATCTATTATATATAAAATATATATATAATATATATATTATATATATTATATATATATATATATATATATAGTATATATATATATATATGGTTCTTGTGAATTATCCCTGTCCCATGAAGCTGAAGTCAATTTTTTTACCGTAGTTATGGTTATCGAATCCGACTTTGTTCATTCAAGATTTGAGAACGATGTTTGAAATAACAACATATATATGTATATAACTTGTTGTTTTGTTGTTTATATTGTTGAAACGAAGTTAAAATTAAATTAATATAATAAGATAAGTTGGTTAGATTAAGTAAGGTTTATGTTACGTTAAGTAAGGTTTTGTTTAAGTTACTTTAGGCAGCATAGATTTAAACTTTTTTTAAAAATATTTTTAAAGGTGTGAGAGCTCTTTTATTACAATATAGATTTATTTTAACTCAATACAGTTTTATTTTTGATTATTTGTCAAATGTGGTTCGGATTCATGCAAAGCGATAGCGATTATGGATTTACCAGATAAAAAGAGCATGACACAAGTGGAATAGTAATACACTACTTAATATTATAAACTGAATATTACTCACATAATACTTATATATTAGTATATATATATTACATGTAGAATATAACATATACTATAGTACTAAAATTATGTATGGATATATAGATATATAGATGCTCCTTATCTATAAATATATAAAATAAATAGATTACTAATAGCAACAAAGGGTTTTAGTATCTAATATATATTCAACTGAACTATAGATAGATTAATATATTCAGAACTTTGTAGAGGTTATAGTTGGAGCTAATCAAACAGAGACAGAGAAGAGGATAAGCAGATCTAAGAGAATATAGACTCGAACTCGGTACGACTAATCGTAACGCGGCTCTTCTGAAGATCTTTGTCTCTGGAATCATGTGAGGCTTGCAGCAAGTTGCTCTGGATGGCAATGAATATCGCTGCGAGGATTGAAGACAGAATAAATAATTTTATTTTATGTTTTAAAAAACGTACTTTGCTATTCTGCGAACATATTTTTATTAAATTACTTATATTCCAAATTTTGAAAATATGCGTATTGTTATTTTTTCGGTTGAAGGTCTAAATAAGTTTGCAATACATGACCTTTGAAAAATTTTTTCGTGCATAAACTATGAGTATCACATCTCATCGACTGATTATGGGAGTAAACGCTGTTGTTGTGAGGCCTCTCGAAACTGCTCAATGGCCATGGACTCATTAAGAGCGGACTGCCGTCTGACCTTCAAACCTATGATTGCTGACGAGATTGGGCTATCCATTCTGCAATTCTAGAGTAACATATTACAGTATCAATCGAGTAGTCGATAAGTGAGAGTTTTTTGTTACATTGTTGATAATATCTGCTTACTATGTATCCGGCGTATGGGTATCTGGATCTGACTATATGAAGCGATGCGGCCATGCGAACTATTATAAAGTACTAGAGTGTATGTGCTCATTAATTAAACTAAGATAATAATATAATAATAACTCATAATAACTAATAAGAATCAATAATAATATAGGTAATACATATAATAAAATAATAACTATGTAAAACATTTGAATATCCATATAATTATATGATCGATATGATGACATATGAATAAATATCTGTATTCTGATGCTTTCTGTTCATACTTTATGTATTCAATTTTTTATTTATTTGCTGTCTTGTTAAGTTATATCGTTTTTAATTTTTGGTTTGCGGTGTCTTTATGATGTACTTTATCTAAAACCCACCTCGCAATTCGTTATGCTCAGATAGTCGAGCCATCTCGCCAGAACAACAGCGCCAGCTCCCCAGGTTCGCAACTGTGGTCAGCGCTGGGAGAATTTGAGCGGCTCGCGACGTAAATTTGGAGTACACCCCCTCCTAGAATTAGGGCTTGCCCGTGCTAGCGGTCGGTTGTTCTTCGTCTTCGTAAAAAAAAAACAATAAAAACAAGAAAAAAATATATACTTACTACTTGCATTTATTGATCCTAATTTTCAATTGATTGATTTCTTCACGGCACCTATATAAATATGGGTACACTCATATATTTATTACATTACTATATACTTATATACTATATTATAATACCTCTATATATATATACCTATATACTATATATTATATACATATATATCATATAGCTATATTATGACAACTATATATTATATATATACTATTTATACTTTTATATATATATACTACCAATTCTACATACACTCATTTATCAATTTTACTTATATACAAGTATAATCCTCATACTGTTATATTACAACATATTATATATATTGCCTAAGGTTACACAAAGGAAGCGACAAAAGTTAGGTTTATTGCTAAAATTGCATTCTATACTCTTGACAATTATCGTAATGATCAGATACAGTTTAAAAAAAATAAAAATAAAATAACTAAAAAAAAGCAATAATAAAACATTTCTAGCACGCCGAACTAGTATCTTACTTCGCTAAATCATATAATAAACGGTATATCCCTCAATCATCTGGGATTATAACAAGTTGTTCAAATAATAATTTAGCAGAAGATAATAACAAATAATAAAACCCCGAAATCAAAAGATCATTGTTCCCACTATCCAAGTCGTTCAGAAATTGCCCGGGGGTGGGAGTGTGGCCATATTCTCTCTAAAAAACAATCAAAACACACTATGGATAATCAATTTTGGCTCAGGCGTTTAAAAGCATATTCCGAAATTTATTGATTCTGGTACTTTGTTTTTCGACTATGGTATTGTACACACTGTATTGCACATAATAGAGAATAAAATAGCGAAATAAATGTTTTACTTAGACTGGAATTCTAAATACTACTATATTATTCATACGCTATATAATATACACCTTATACACACCTACTAGTATACTCATAGTCATCATAATATATACTATATATACTATATATTAAAACTATTATACTATATTTATATATAGTAGGATCCATATTATATACATTTATTAGATAATATACTATATTGTACTATATTATACTCTACTATACTATAATTAATATACTTATTATCATTAATAGCATTATTATATATATTGTATTTATATATACATATATAGCTATATATAATATCCTATATAATATATTATATTTCAAAGAAGATACCTCAAACACCTGCCTAAATTACCTAGGTCAAATTATTACATGAAAGTGATTTAGTATGAATGCTAATTTTTTCAACTTTAGATTTCTTTGTTAAAACACTTAAAACGATATACCTAAGCTCGACTACGCTTTATTGCTACACCAGAATGTAAGTATTTTAGAGTTCTTCAAAGAAGATACCTCAAACACCTGCCTAAATTACCTAAATTATTACATGAAAGTGATTTAGTATGAATGCTAATTTTTCAACTTTTGATTTCTTTGTTAAAACACTTAAAACGATATACCTAAGCTCGACTACGCTTTAATGCTACACAAGAATGTAAGTATTTTAGGGTTCTTCAAAGAGATACCTCAAACACCACTAATTACCTAGGGTTTTAAGGTATTACATGAAAAAACGATTTGAAGCCATGAATGCTAATTTTTCAACTTTAGATTTCTTTGTTATAACACTTAAAACGATATACCTAAGCTCAACTACGCTTTATTGCTACACAAGAATGTAAGTATTTTAGAGTTCTTCAAAGAAGATACCTCAAACACCTGCCTAATTACCTAGGAGTCCAAATTATTACATGAAAGTGATTTTGTATGAATGCTAATTTTTCAACTTTAGATTTCTTTGTTATAACACTTAAAACGATATACCTAAGCTCGACTACGCTTTATTGCTACACCAGAATGTAAGTATTTTAGAGTTCTTCAAAGAAGATACCTCAAACACCTGCCTAAATTACCTAGGAGTCCAAATTATTACATGAAAGTGATTTAGTATGAATGCTAATTTTTTCAACTTTAGATTTCTTTGTTATAACACTTAAAACGATATACCTAAGCTCGACTACACTTTATTGCTACACCAGAATGTAAGTATTTTAGAGTTCTTCAAAGAAGATACCTCAAACACCTGCCTAAATTACCTAGGATTCCAAATTATTACATGAAAGTAATTTAGTATGAATGCTAATTTTTCAACTTTAGATTTCTTTGTTATAACACTTAAAACGGTATACCTAAGCTCGACTACGCTTTATTGCTACACCAGAATGTAAGTATTTTAGAGTTTTTAAAAGAATATACCTCAAATACCTGCCTAAATTACCTATTAGTCCAAATTATTACATGAAAGTGATTTAGTATGAATGCTAATTTTTCAACTTTAGATTTCTTTGTTATAACACTTAAAACGATATACCTAAGCTCGACTACGCTTTATTGCACACCAGAATGTAAGTATTTTAGAGTTCTTCAAAGAAGATACCTCAAACACCTGCCTAAATTACCTAGGAGTCCAAATTATTACATGAAAGTGATTTAGTATGAGTGCTAATTTTTTCAACTTTAGATTTCTTTGTTATAACACTTAAAACGATATACCTAAGCTCGACTACGCTTTATTGCTACACCAGAATGTAAGTATTTTAGGGTTCTTCAAAGAAGATACCTCAAACACCTGCCTAAATTACCTAGGAGTCCAAATTATTACATGAAAGTGATTTAGTATAAATGCTAATTTTTCAACTTTAGATTTCTTTGTTATAACACTTAAAACGATATACCTAAGCTCGACTACGCTTTATTGCTACACCAGAATGTAAGTATTTTAGAGTTCTTCAAAAAAGATACCTCAAACACCTGCCTAAATTACCTAGGAGTCCAAATTATTACATGAAGTGATTTAGTATGAATGCTAATTTTTAACTTTAGATTTCTTTGTTATACACTTAAAACGATATATCTAAGCTCGACTACGCTTTATTGCTACACTAGAATGTAAGTATTTTAGAGTTCTTCAAAGAAAATACCTCAAATACCTGCCTAAATTACCTAGAGTCCAAATTATTACATGAAAGTGATTTAGTATAAATGCTAATTTTTCAACTTTAGATTTCTTTTGTTATAACACTTAAAACGATATATCTAAGCTCGACTACACTTTATTGCTACACCAGAATGTAAGTATTTTAGAGTTCTTCAAAGAAGATACCTCAAACACCTGCTTAAATTACCTAGGAGTCCAAATTATTACATGAAAATGATTTAGTATGAATGCTAATTTTTTCAACTTTAGATTTCTTTGTTATAACACTTAAAACGATATACCTAAGCTCGACTACGCTTTATGCTACACCAGAATGTAAGTATTTTAGAGTTCTTCAAAGAAGATACCTCAAACACCAGCCTAAATTACCTAGGAGTCCAAATTATTACATGAAGTGATTTAGTATGAATGCTAATTTTTTCAACTTTAGATTTCTTTGTTATAACACTTAAAACGATATACCTAAGCTCGACTACGCTTTATTGCTACACAAGAATGTAAGTATTTTAGAGTTCTTCAAAGAAGATACCTCAAACACCTGCCTAAATTACTTAGGAGTCCAAATTATTACATAAAAATGATTTAGTATATATGCTAATTTTTTCAACTTTAGATTTCTTTGTTATAACACTAAAACTGAGACCTAAGCTCGACTACGCTTTATTGCTACACCAGAATGTAAGTATTTTAGAGTTCTTCAAAGAAGATACCTCAAAAACCTGCCTAAATTACCTAGGAGTCCAAATTATTACATGAAAGTGATTTAGTATGAATGCTAATTTTTTTAACTTTAGATTTCTTTGTTATAACACTTAAAACGATATATCTAAGCTCGACTACGCTTTATTGCTACACTAGAATGTAAGTATTTTAGAGTTCTTCAAAGAAGATACCTAAAACACCTGCCTAAATTACCTAGGAGTCCAAATTATTACATGAAAGTGATTTAGTTTGAATGCTAATTTTTTCAACTTTAGATTTCTTTGTTATAACACTTAAAACGATATACCTAAAGCTCGACTTCGCTTTATTGCTACACCAGAATATAAGTATTTTAGAGTTCTTCAAAGAAAGATACCTCAAACACCTGCCTAAATTACCTAGGAGTCCAAATTATTACATGAAAGGGATTTAGTATGAATGCTAATTTTTCAACTTTAGATTTCTTTGTTATAACACTTAAAACGATATATCTAAGCTCGACTACACTTTATTGCTACACCAGAATGTAAGTATTTTAGAGTTCTTCAAAGAAGATACCTCAAACACCTGCCTAAATTACCTAGGAGTCCAAATTATTACATGAAAGTTATTTATATGAATGCTAATTTTTCCAACTTTAGATTTCTTAAACGATATATTTAAGCTCGATTACGCTTTATTGCTACACCAGAATGTAAGTATTTTAGAGTTCTTCAAAAAAGATACCTCAAATTATTACATGAAAGTGATTTAGTATGAATGCTAATTTTTTCAACTTTAGATTTCTTTGTTATAACACTTAAAACGATATACCTAAGCTCGACTACGCTTTATTGCTACACCAGAATGTAAGTATTTTAGAGTTCTTCAAAGAAGATACCTCAAACACCTGCCTAAATTACCTAGGAGTCCAAATTATTACATGAAAGTGATTTAGTATGAATGCTAATTTTTTCAACTTTAGATTTCTTTGTTATAACACTTAAAACGATATATCTAAGCTCGACTACGCTTTATTGCTACACCAGAACGTAAGTATTTTAGAGTTCTTCAAAGAATACCTCAAAACCTGCTTAAATTACCTAGGTCCAAATTATTACATAAAGTGATTTAGTATGAACGCTAATATTTTCAACTTTAGATTTCTTTGTTATAACATTTAAAACGATATACCTAAGCTCGACTACGCTTTATTGCCACACCAGAATGTAAGTATTTTAGAGTTCTTCAAAGAAGATACCTCAAACACCTGCCTAAATTACCTAGGAGTCCAAATTATTATATGAAAGTGATTTAGTATGAATGCTAATTTTTCAACTTTAGATTTCTTTGTATAACACTTAAAACGATATACCTAAGCTCGACTACGCTTTATTGCTACACCAGAATGTAAGTATTTTAGAGGTCTTCAAAGAAGATACCTCAAACACCTGCCTAAATTACCTAGGAGTTCAAATTATTACATGAAAGTGATTTAGTATAAATGCTAATTTTTTCAACTTTAGATTTCTTTGTTATAACACTTAAAACGATATATCTAAGCTCGACTACGCTTTATTGCTACACCAGAACGTAAGTATTTTAGAGTTCTTCAAAGAAGATACCTCAAACACCTGCCTAAATTACCTAGGAGTCCAAATTATTACATAAAAGTTATTTAGTATGAATGCTAATTTTTCAACTTTAGATTTCTTTGTTATAACACTTAAAACGATATATCTAAGCTCGACTACGCTTTATTGCTACACCAGAATGTAAGTATTTTAGAGTTCTTCAAAGATACCTCAAACACCTGCTTAAATTACCTAGGAGTCCAAATTATTACATGAAAGTGATTTTAGTATAAATGCTAATTTTTCAACTTTAGATTTCTTTGTTATAACGCCAAAACGATATACCTAAGCTCGACTACGCTTTATTGCTACACCAGAATGTAAATATTTTTGAGTTCTTCAAAGAAGATACCTCAAACACCTGCCTAAATTACCTAGGAGTTTAAATTATTACATGAAAGTGATTTAGTATGAATGCTAATTTTTTCAACTTTAGATTTCTTTGTTATAACACTTAAAACGATATACCTAAGCTCGACTACGCTTTATTGCTACACCAGAATGTAAGTATTTTAGAGTTCTTCAAAGAAGATACCTCAAACACCTGCCTAAATTACCTAGGATTCCAATTTATTACATGAAAGTGATTTAGTATGAATGCTAATTTTTTCAACTTTAGATTTCTTTGTTATAACACCTCAAACGATATACCTAAGCTTGACTACGCTTTATTGCTACAACAGAATGTAAGTATTTTAGAGTTCTTCAAAGATACCTCAAACACCTGCCTAAAATACCTAGGAGTCCAAATTATTACATGAAAGTGATTTAGTATGAATGCTAATTTTTCAACTTTAGATTTCTTTGTTATAACACTTAAAACGATATACCTAAGCTCGACTACGCTTTATTGCTACACCAGAATGTAAGTATTTTAGAGTTCTTCAAAGAAGATACCTCAAACACCTGCCTAAATTACCTAGGAGTCTAAATTATTACATGAAAGTGATTTAGTATGAATGCTAATTTTTTTCAACTTTAGATTTCTTTGTTATAACACTTAAAATGATATACCTAAGCTTGACTACGCTTTATTGCTACACCAGAATGTAAGTATTTTAGAGTTCTTCAAAGAAGATACCTCAAACACCTGCCTAAATTACCTAGGAGTCCAAATTATTACATGAAAGTGATTTAGTATGAATGCTAATTTTTCAACTTTAGATTTCTTTGTTATAACACTTAAAACGAAATACCTAAGCTCGACTACGCTTTATTACACAGAATGTAAGTATTTTAGAGTTCTTCAAAGAAGATACCTCAAACACCTGCCTAAATTATTTAGGAGTCCAAATTATTATATGAAAGTGATTTAGTATAAATGCTAATTTTTTCAACTTTAGATTTCTTTGTTATAACACTTAAAACGATATACCTAAGCTCGACTACGCTTTGTGCTACACCAGAATGTAAAAATTTTAGAATTCTTCAAAGAACATACCACAAACACCTGCCTAAATTACCTAGGATCAAATTATTACATGAAAGTGATTTAGTATGAATGCTAATTTTTTTAACTTTAGATTTCTTTGTTATAACACTTAAAACGATATATCTAAGCTCGACTACGCTTTATTGCTACACTAGAATGTAAGTATTTTATAGAGTTCTTCAAAGAAGATACCTCAAACACTAAATTACCTAGGAGTCCAAATTATTACATGAAAGTGATTTAGTATGAATGCTAATTTTTTCAACTTTAGATTTCTTTGTTATAACACTTAAAACGATATACCTAAGCTCGACTACGCTTTAATGCTACACCAGAATGTAAGTATTTTAGAGTTCTTCAAAGAAGATACCTCAAACACCTGCCTAAATTACTAGGAGTCCAAATTATTACATGAAAGTGATTTAGTATGAATGCTAATTTTTCAACTTTAGATTTCTTTGTTATAACACTAAAAACGATATACCTAAGCTCGACTACGTTTTATTGCTACACCAGAATGTAAGTATTTTAGAGTTCTTCAAAGAAGATACCTCAAACACCTGCCTAAATTACCTAGAAGTCCAAATTATTATATGAAGTGATTTAGTATGAATGCTAATTTTTCAAATTTAGATTTCTTTTTATAATACTTAAAAACGGTACGCGTCAATGCGACTACGCCGGACTACACCAGAATGTAAGTATTTTAGAGGTCTTCAAAGAAGATACCTCAAACACCTGCCTAAATTACCTAGGAGTTTAAATTATTACATGAAAGTGATTTAGTATGAATGCTAATTTTTCAACTTTAGATTTCTTTGTTATAACCCACTTAAAACGATATATCTAAGCTCGACTACGCTTTATTGCTACACAAGAATGTAAGTATTTTAGGGTTCTTCAAAGAAGATACCTCAAACACCTGCCTTAATTACCTAGGAGTCCAAATTATTACATGAAAGTGATTTAGTATGAATGCTAATTTTTCAACTTTAGATTTCTTTGTTATAACACCTAAAACGATATACCTAAGCTCGACTACGCTTTATTGCTACACCAGAATGTAAGTATTTTAGAGTTCTTCAAAGAAGATACCTCAAACACCTGCCTAAATTACCTAGGAGTCTAAATTATTACATGAAAGTGATTTAGTATGAATGCTAATTTTTCAACTTTAGATTTTTTTTTGTTATAACACTTAAAACGATATACCTAAAAGCTCAACTACGCTTTATTTCTACAACAAAAATAATGTAAGTATTTTAGAGTTCTTCAAAGAAGATACCTCAAACACCTGCCTAAATGCCTAGGGTCCAAATTATTACATGAGTGATTTAGTATGAATGCTAATTTTTTCAACTTTTGATTTCTTTGTTATAACACTTAAAACGATATACCTAAGCTCGACTACGCTTTATTGCTACACCAGAACGTAAGTATTTTAGAGTTCTTCAAAGAAGATACCTCAAACACCTGCCTAAATTACCTAGGAGTCTAAATTATTACATGAAAGTGATTTAGTATGAATGCTAATTTTTTCAACTTTAGATTTCTTTGTTATAACACTTAAAACGATAAACCTAAGCTCGACTACGCTTTATTGCTACACCAGAATGTAAGTATTTTAGAGTTCTTCAAGAAGATACCTCAAACACCTGCCTAAAATACCTAGGAGTCCAAATTATTACATGAAGTGATTTAGTATGAATGCTAATTTTTTCAACTTTGGATTTCTTTTTTATAACACTTAAAACGATATACCTAAGCTCGACTACGCTTTATTGCTACACCAGAATGTAAGTATTTTAGAGTTCTTCAAAGAAGATACCTCAAACACCTGCCTAAATTACCTAGGAGTTCAAATTATTAAATGAAAGTGATTTAGTATGAATGCTAATTTTTTTCAACTTTAGATTTCTTTGTTATAACACTTAAAACGGTATACCTAAGCTCGACTACGCTTTATTGCTACACCAGAATGTAAGTATTTTAGAGTTCTTCAAAGAAGATACCTCAAACACCTCCCTAAGTTACTAGGGGTCCAAATTATTACATGAAAGTGATTTATTATGAATGCTAATTTTTTTTAACTTTAGATTTCTTTGTGATATTAACACTTAAAACGATATCTAGCTCGACTACGCTTTATTCTTTACACCAGAATGTGGTATTTACAGAGTTCTTCAAGAAGATACCTCAATACCTGCCTAAGTACTTAGGGTCCAATTATTACATGAAAGTGATTTAGTATAAATGCTAATTTTTCAACTTTAGATTTCTTTGTTATAACACTTAAAACGATATACCTAAGCTCAACTACGCTTTATTGCTACACCAGAATGTAAGTATTTTTAGAGTTCTTCAAAGAAGATACCTCAAACACCTGCCTAAATTACCTAGGAGTCCAAATTATTACATGAAAGTGATTTAGTATGAATACTAATTTTTTCAACTTTAGATTTTTTTGTTATAACACTTAAAACGATATACCTAAGCTCGACTACGCTTTATTGCTACACCAGAATGTAAGTATTTTAGAGTTCTTCAAAGAAGATACCTCAAACACCTGCCTAAATTACCTAGGAGTCCAAATTATTACATGAAAGTGATATAGTATGAATGCTAATTTTTCAACTTTAGATTTCTTTTTTATAACACTTAAAACGGTATACCTAAGCTCGACTACGCTTTATTGCTACACCAGAATGTAGGTATTTTAGAGTTCTTCAAAGAAGATACCTCAAACACCTGCCTAAATTACCTAGGAGTTTAAATTATTACATGAAAGTGATTTAGTATGAATGCTAATTTTTCAACTTTAAATTTCTTTGTTATAACACTTAAAACGATATACCTAAGCTCGACTACGCTTTATTGCTACACCAGAATGTAAGTATTTTAAGTTCTTCAACGAAGATACCTCAAACACCTGCCTAAATTACCTAGGGGTCCAAATTATTACATGAAAGTGATTTGGTATGAATGCTAATTTTTCAACTTTAGATTTCTTTGTTATAACACTTAAAACGATATACCTAAGCTCGACTACGCTTTATTGCTACACCAGAATGTAAGTATTTTAGAGTTCTTTAAAGAAGATACCTCAAACACCTGCTTAAATTACCTAGGAGTCCAAATTATTATATGAAAGTGATTTAGTATGAATGCTAATTTTTTTCAACTTTAGATTTCTTTGTTATAACACTTAAAACAATATACCTAAGCTCGACTACGCTTTATTGCTACAACAGAATGTAAGTATTTTAGAGTTCTTCAAAGAAGATACCTCAAACACCTGCCTAAATTACCTAGGAGTCCAAATTATTACATGAAAGTGATTTAGTATGAATGCTAATTTTTCAACTTTAGATTTCTTTTTTATAACACTTAAAACGATATACCTAAGCTCGACTACGCTTTATTGCTACACCAGAATGTAAGTATTTTAAAGTTCTTCAAAGAAGATACCTCAAACACCTGCCTAAATTACCTAGGAGTCCAAATTATTACATGAAAGTGATTTAGTATGAATGCTAATTTTTTTAACTTTAGATTTCTTTGTTATAACACTTAAAACGATATATCTAAGCTCGACTACGCTTTATTGCTACACCAGAATGTAAGTATTTTAGAGTTCTTCAAAGAAGATACCTCAAATACCTGCCTAAATTACCTAGGAGTCCAAATTATTACATGAAAGTGATTTAGTATGAGTGCTAATTTTTTCAACTTTAGATTTCTTTGTTATAACACTTAAAACGATATACCTAAGCTCGACTACGCTTTATTGCTACACCAGAATGTAAGTATTTTAGAGTTCTTCAAAGAAGATACCTCAAACACCTGCCTAAATTACCTAGGAGTCCAAATTATTACATGAAAGTGATTTAGTATGAATGCTAATTTTTCAACTTTAGATTTCTTTGTTATAACACTTAAAACGATATACCTAAGCTCGACTACGCTTTATTGCTACACCAGAATGTAAGTATTTTAGAGTTCTTCAAGGAGATACCTCAAACACCTGCCTAAATTACCTAAGTCAATTATTACATGAGAGTGATTTTTTATGAATGCTAGTTTTTTCAACTTTTGATTTCTTTGTTTTAACACCTAAAACGATATACCTAAGCTCGACTACGCTTTATTGCTACACCAGAATGTAAGTATTTTTAAGAGTTCTTCAAGAAGATACCTCAAACCTACCTAAATTACCTAGGAGTCCAAATTATTACATGAAAGTGATTTAGTATGAATGCTAATGTTTTCAACTTTAGATTTCTTTGTTATAACACTTAAAACGATATACCTAAGCTCGACTACGCTTTATTGCTACAGCAGAATGTAAGTATTTTAGAGTTCTTCAAAGAAGATACCTCAAACACCTGCCTAAATTACCTAGGAGTCCAAATTATTACATGAAAGTGATTTAGTATGAATGCTAATTTTTCAACTTTTGATTTCTTTGTTATAACACTTAAAACGATATACCTAAGCTCGACTACGCTTTTTGCTACACCAGAATGTAAGTATTTTAGAGTTCTTCAAAGAAGATACCTCAAACATCTGCCTAAATTACCTAGGAGTCCAAATTATTACATGAAAGTGATTTAGTATAAATGCTAATTTTTTCAACTTTAGATTTCCTTGTTATAACACTTAAAACGGTATACCTAAGCTCGACTACGCTTTATTGCTACACCAGAATGTAAGTATTTTAGAGTTCTTCAAAGAACTCTGGGAGTCCAAATTATTACATGAAAGTGATTTAGTATGAATGCTAATTTTTTTAACTTTAGATTTCTTTGTTATAACACTTAAAACGATATATCTAAGCTCGACTACGCTTTATTGCTACACTAGAATGTAAGTATTTTAGAGTTCTTCAAAGAAAATACCTCAAATACCTGCCTAAATTACCTTGGAGTCCAAATTATTACATGAAAGTGATTTAGTATGAATGCTAATTTTTTCAACTTTAGATTTCTTTGTTATAACACTTAAAACGATATACCTTAGCTCGACTACGCTTTATTGCTTCACCAGAATGTAAGTATTTTAGAGTTCTTCAAAGAAGATACCTCAAACACCTGCCTAAATTACCTAGGAGTCCAAATTATTACATGAAAGTGATTTAGTATGAATGCTAATTTTTTCAACTTTAGATTTCTTTGTTATAACACTTAAAACGATATATCTAAGCTCGACTACGCTTTATTGCTACACCAGAATATAAGTATTTTAGAGTTCTTCAAAGAAGATACCTCAAACACCTGCCTAAATTACCTAGGAGTCCAAATTATTACATGAAAGTGATTTAGTATGAATGCTAATTTTTTCAACTTTAGATTTCTTTGTTATAACACTTAAAACGATATACCTAAGCTCGACTACGCTTTATTGCTACACCAGAAT
>JABUQX010048161.1:0-37500 GCA_015478945.1 Trachelipus rathkii
TGGCAAAAAAACGGGGGTCCCTAACTATGGTCCGATTCACCCCCGCCGTAAAAAATTGATTGAGGGTGGCTCGGACCACCATTATTTTTCGTATTTTACGTATTATTATTGAATTATTTATTACGTATATATAAATGTAATAAAAGTTACTTATATATAAGATTTGAAAATTTTTTAAAAAAAATGGAAATTTTAATAAAAAAAACGGGTTCAAAAACGAGTTCAAAATTTTTGGGCGGAGAGGGGTGAATCGTACCACCTTATTTTATTCGTATTTTATTTATCATTATTTACATTTTTATTACTTATTACGAATTTTATATGATAAATAATATTATATTTAAGTAAAAATTAAATATAAAATTGAAAGTTATAGTAAAAGACGAATTTAAACAGATGTCCGAGTCACCCCTCAATGTTGGTCCGCTCACCCCTCCACGGTCGGGCTGACTCGGCGTTAATAAAACTTTTAATAAAACTTTTATTATTAGAATTTACATTATTATTGTTGTGTGCTTATGCCCAACTATAGGGCCGTGATTTACAAAAAAAAATTCCAAAAAGTGCATTAGGGGAGAGTCGGGAGACGAAATTATACCTAAAGTGGTCCACGTCACCCGCCCGACGCTAATATATATATATATATATATATATATATATATATATATATATATATATATATATATATATATATATATATATAGCATTGTATAATTTGGTCGGTACAATATATATATATATATATATATACTATAAACAACTACGCTCTGCTACCAAATTATGTTAATAGAATTTAACTAAGAGAGAAAAGAGCCCCACCTGCTAACACAGGAACTCTTCTTCTTCCCAAGAAGTCTCCAGCACTGTCACCTGATCTGGAGCGTTATGACGAGAGATCTTCTTTTAATATATTTTGAGCAGCGCAGTGGTGTATTCCTTTCTTTCTTGCTTTTCCTTTAAAATTGATATTACTTCTTTCCTTAACCTTCTCTTCTTTTCTCGGAATGACTTATGCCTGTTGGTATATTTACTGATTAGATTAAATGAAACCACAGTGGGCTATATTCACCTTTACTGAAATGAGGTACTCACCATATTTTTCTGACCATATTTGTATTCAACTTACAACTCATCCAATAATTTAAACTCTTTACAAATAAATAAAAAAATGATTATAAAAAAAATTTGTTGTTGGGTTTTCAACTTTAATGCTTAATAAATAAGTAAATGTTTCATTTATATTTATAATTATATGTACAGGTTAATAAATTTATATGGGTATATATATACTCATATATATATATATATATATGGAATTAACAAATACATCAATGTTGCATTTATATTTATAATTATATGTACAGGTTAATAAATTTATATGGGTATATATATACTCATATATATATATATATATATGGAATGAAACAAAAATAATAATAAGTATATAATAATATTGATAAAAAATGATAAAATAATATAATAATAAGATAAAGAATAGGAGAATACGATAAAGTCTCCAAATAATTAGTAACAATTTCCTATAATAATTTGTACATACTTTTAATATTGCTGATTAAAAATTCTGAATATGGTCCATCGGCGGAGGCCGATTTAGTATGATACAATAGAGTATAAGTATTCAGGTAAACCCCACAGTGGAACAATTTGAAATAAAACCCCACAGTGGAACAATTTGAAATAAACAAAATCAGCGTGAAGATCTCCTTTAGTTTCAGGTATGGTCCACAAAATCTGATTGGTTCTCCCAATCGCAATTTCTGTGGTGGCTATTGTTGCCGATATTAGTTTAGTGAAATTCTTAGGTATTTGGAAAACTTTACATCAATTTCCAAAAAAAATTAATGGACAAAATCCCCCTTGCAGATCTAAATTGGTCTTCACTTCTTGTCTTCGCCAAAATGGCTCCTCACGTCGGGACCTGAACCGGAAACAGGAATTAGCACATCACAAATTCCCATTCCTTACTGAATTTACATAATTTTTGTTTTATAGATCTATCCTCTAACAATTAAAGTCTCCTCATAAACATAAATCATTATTTAAATAACTTTATTTAATCTCTCATATTTTATTAAAATTATCTTTACTTATTAATTTCTTCAATCATGCGTTTTCATGAATTTATTTTATTATCTCTCTATACCATCTCTATCTATTCTATCTAGCTCTCAATAAAACAATAAACAAAATTTCAATTACCCTATGATTAGGGAACAGCGTCTTCTTATCGTCTGTTGATAATTAATATCCTTCTGAAGATTAGGTTTTTAAAATCTTGTTATTCTTTTCTTTTATTTTTCCTTTAGGATCTTGTTATTCCTTTCTTCTTTTACTTTTTTTTCTTTCACCTCAAAAATCAACCTCCTACAAATGATGGATCAACAATTTTTAAATCCTAGTTCTGTGGGAAGGAGAAAAATAAGAAAGACAGTTAAATCTATCTCATTCCTCCCCACCCGTCAATTCTGGTATTGACGCAGAAAAGGTGAAGTATAAGTCATACTCAAAATTTAAACAAAACATACTTCCATCACATCCCCTTAAATATCTTCTCTCTTTCCCCACAGTGGGATATTCCTTTGCAAATGGCAACTCCGATGACGCACGCTGCAACAGTTCTTTAAGAAAATCATTTTGTTAATTTTATTAATTTCTTATTCTCTAAATTTTCCTATTTTCGCTTTCTTCCTTCTGTCATATCATTTTCCAGCCATTTATTTCCGCCGACGTTCTATTAAGTATGGGAACACAATTGGCAACTCCTGACAAGTCCCTCGCGATCGCGTATATGGTCGATTTTCTTTTATTGGATCTTTTACCTGATTTTCCTCATTTTCAAACCCCTCAAAAGATAACTCGCTTTCAGGAATTTGTTCTTCTGTTTCTGCAATCGGCAAGCCGATCACAGGCGTCGAATAGACTTGCACACGGTTTTCAAACGTTCTATTGGTGGGAAGAGAATCTCTTAAACCCATAGGGGGCGCGTGTGTTGACTCCCAGCGAAAGTACGCTTCATCTATCAAGTCTGATGTGTCCCACAACAAATATTCATTACGCTCCTCCTCTTCTTTATTTTCTCCTGTACTCTCCAATTCTTCATAATCTCCATAAATCTCCTCCACATCCAGATAAAGTGATCTTTCCAATGATTTGTCCCCACATGCTTTTATATTCAAATTTATCTTTTCCTGTGCTTTGACTAATCCCGCAAACTTTTCTTTAATCTCTTTCAATATGTTCTCATCAATGGTAAAACCCTCAAATAAAGAGTCATCATCGTCTTCATTTTCCTTATCATCCTCTACAATTTCTGGCAAGAGCACTTCTACGGTTATAACCTCATCTATTATTTCCTCTTGTTCCTCATACATTGCATACCTTTGAAAAACCGGATCATTCGACAAATAATCAGGAGGCATTTTCCATAATCTCAACTGTTTATGATGTACTTTATACTGTTTTCCGTCCCCTGTGTATTTTATCACATAAGTAACCCGGTTATCATTTACCTGTATTATCTCATAAGGTCCTCTATATCTAGGGTGGAATTTATTCTGTGTTAAATTTCCAGGCAAATGCGCTTTCAATCCTACCATTTGATGTATTTCATAAGGGACGAACCTATCATGACTATCCTTCCAACACTCCTCCTCGGTGGGCAACGGCAATCCAGTGTGCAATTCATGCGCTCTTTTTAATATGTTCTCACAAGGTGTAATATGTGTTTCCGAATGAGTGGTATGATTATACACCAGCAATACTTGCGACAATTCCTCATCCCATCTATTTGCCTTTTTAATAGACATCCTCAAATACTGACTGAGGGTACGATTTACTCGCTCTACAGCTCCATTAGATGATGGTGTATATGGCGTGGTTAACATGTGTTTAATTTGTTGTATTTTCAATAGTTCTTCAAATTCGGGCCCTATAAACTCTCTTCCATTATCGGTTAACAGGCGCTCTGGTAGCTTTGGAAGGAATGGCAATATACGATGTTGCACTGCTTTCGTTACATTTATACACTGCTTATTTCTTATGGGAATAGCAGCTACCCATTTTGTAAAATGATCTACCATTACAAGGGCGTAATTATTTCCTTGAGTGGAACATGGAAACTGGATTAAGTCCATCGCTACCAATTCGAATGGTCTGGAAGTTACTATTTTTAATGTAGGTGGGACATACAGTATGTTAGAGATCTTAAACGCCTGACATTTATAACACGTTGTTGTGATATCGGAACATATGGCAGTGATTTTTGGATGCCATATACAAGTTATAAGCAATGAGTGCAATTTAGTTTTCCCAATGTGAGCAAACATCCAGTGTGTTTTAATAGCCACCTGTGTTAAATACTGTTGCGGGACTATAAGAGCAAATTCTCCAGTAGCAAATTCCCTATATAACCGATCATTTCTTAAATAAATATATCTACTTACTCGCGCAAAAGGTTTTAAAGGTCCATTAAATGGCAAATTCCTAACTATGGCTCTTTTCAGCCGCCTCAACGTTGGATCCGAATTTTGCAGCACTAGAATATTATCATGTTCAATCTCTAAAGGATCCACTATATCCTCTGAATCCATGACGATATGGTGTATCCGGGGATCCCGGATTTCTTTTTCTACCTCCCCACCGGTGTTTTGGGGATTGTTTGACTTTTCTTTGACGACCGTCGTTGAAACACTAGGGGAAGCACTTGCCTCCTCCATGGACTCATCTAACAACATCCACTCCTGGAAATCTATCGACGATATTACATTAGCGCTAACTGTTTCTTTTTCTTTTTCAATGCTCGCCAGAATCCTTATTGGTGCGAAGGGTACCAAGAGATTATAGTGAACTCCACCACAGCACAACAGATGACAAATATCTTTCTCTGATTCTATCCCGAACTTCAATGGTTGAGTATCTCCATAGTATACAAATACTTGCAGATGGTGTAACTTGGTAAATGCTTGTATCGCTTGAATGATAGGAAATTGTCCAGCCTGTTTCATTAATTGTAACCTCTTTGTAATCTGCCTGTTATCTTTCCCTGTAGGTAAACCATATGTTATTCGATTGTCGATCATCTCTTGGACAATATCCTGTCTTAACTTTAAATGATGGTCCAAGGACCCATACAACCCCATCGACAATGCTTGAAAAAGCGAATCACCCCCACCAGGAATCTTTACTTCAGAAAATCCTCCAGGGATGGTATTTGAAAGAATTTCTTCGGACTCCACCAAGGCTCCCCCCATTGGTGATCGGGACAACGCGTCAGCTACTTTATTTTCCTTCCCTGGGATGTATCTCAACTCGTAATCAATGTCATTTATTTCTTCCAAAGTGCGGGCTACCCGAGCATTCACCAATGGCATACTATGTAGAAATAGCAATGGTTGATGGTCAGTGAAAATAACCACCCTGATTCCATAAAGAAAAGGTTTCAAAGCTCTCACAGCCCATCGTATGGCGGCTACCTCTTTCTCAGTTGTACTATAGCCCTGTTCTGCGGCTACCTCTTTCTCAGTTGTACTATAGCGCTGTTCTGCTTTATTAAAGGTCGTGGAGATGTAAGCTATAGGGCGTTCCACATCAGATTGGGTCTGCGCAAGACACGCTCCTGCCCCGATATCAGAGGCATCTACATATAACAATAAAGGCTTCGCTTGTTCTGAACGATCGATAGGACCTGTGGTGATGTTAATTCTTGTTTTAGGGCTTCGAAAGCCTTTTGACATGATTCCGTCCATTTCAAGGTTTTAGCGCTCAATAGTTCGAACAGGGGTTGCAATTTCTGAGCAATGGGCGATGTGACGCCTGTAGAAGTTCACCATGCCCAGAAACTGTCTCAACTTACGGACGGTCGTCGGAACTGGAAATTGAATAATGCCTTGCAAATTTGAATCCAGTGGAACCATGCCTTTTTCGGAAACCTTATGTCCCAAGTACTGTACTTCTTTCCTAAGGAGAAATGTCTTCGCCGGTTTGATTTTTAAATCCTGTTTCTTTAAATGCAGACAAAACTTTTTCGAGGACCTCCAGATGTTTTTCAAATGTTTCACTGAGGATAAGGACATCATCCAGATATACCATGTTCGTTCCATGGAATATGTGCCAGAGCATATCTCATCCCACAGTTGGAAAGTGGCCGGTGCCATTCTTTTACGCCAAACGGCATCCTTCAAAAACTCCCAGTGAGAACAAGGGGTGGTAAAAAGCTGTCTTTTCAATACTAGTCTCCTCCATCTCTACCTGGTAGTATCCCTTGATCAAGTCTATGGTGGTAAAATATTTCATTCCTTTTAAACTAAACAGCATGTCAATCAGATTTGGGATCGGGAAACTATCTCCTTTGGTGATTTTATTTAATTCTCTATAATCTATACACAATCTGATTGATCCATCCTTCTTTCTTATCGGCACCACTGGGGCTGAATACGGGGACTTGCTCCTCTGGATGATTCCCTCCTCTTCCAATTTTCTTACAATTTTCTTCTATTTCTCGGAGAATGGGACCTTGTAATCCCGTCTGACTGGCACTTGCACAGGATCCTCAGTGAGTGTTTCTTATTTTATGGTTAATAACATCGGTGCAGCCCACATCAGAGTCTCCCAAACTCGAGACAGATGGATATTTTTCTAATAGTTGAATTAATTTTTCTCTTTGTTCTAGTGTTATATCGGCTTCTTCCAGTCGAAACGCTTCAGACAAATTTTCAGGTGTCCACTCAGTGTATTCATTTGGACCTTTATCAGTTAATTCGACAACATTTATATTTGGTTCCTGACTAATCCCTATATCTAATCCTATCTCTATTCCTACTCCTAACTGTCCTACAATAGTGCCTTTCTTCAACCTCCTTGGGAACTCTCCCTCATTCTTAACTAAAAACATGGCTCTATCGCCCGTAAAACTAACTAAAGCAGGGTCGAATTTTATTGTATTTGGTAATCCCGGACTGGCCTCCACCACAACCGGTTGCTTTAGGGGAACTCTTCCACTCCTCTCTACTTCCACCATCAGGCATCGTCGAGGTTCTATAATCACGGACTCCACTAGGGCACAAGTCTCTTCCTTGGGGTTGCCCTGCCTTACGTCCACGGCGACGGTCTGTACGAAATTCCCGCGTCTAATCACAACTCTCTACGGTACAGATCCGGCAATAGATGTTCTTGATTTAATATATCAAACCCCAAAACCAAATCGTAATCGGTTAGTTGGTCAGGTACCACGACAAAACGACCCGGCTTCAGAATATAATTTGTAGACAACCTCAAGGCTATTATTACTTCCCCAAGAACAGGAAACCTAACATTCCCCAATCCTGTAACTCCCCGATAAGCGGTAGCCAAAATAGGGCTTTTGTTTTTATCTAATAGGTGGAAACAACTAGCTGAAATAAGACTGACTTCCGCGCCGGTGTCTACAAATGCTGTTAGTGGCTCCATGGGTGGTTGATCCACTAGGGTAACTTGCAAAATTAACGTTTTCTCAGGAGCCTTTATTATATGATAAGATATCATTGCCCCAGGACACAGTTCTTCGGCATCATTTCCTTCTTCACCCTGTTCTTCTGTTTGCTGTTCCTGATTGACAATCAATGTAATCCTTGTGCCGGTCTTTTCACCTTTCTGTTCTTTTCCTTCTTCCTCTGGATTCTGTGGTTCTTCTTTACTAGTCGTTTTTAATAATTGTAGTGGTACTGTCTGTTGGATATTTACTGGAAGACTTTCCTGAGACCTTCCAGGATCATCTTCAGCTGAGTTCATTATATTACTTATAGCTTGTTTTATTTCCCTAACTGTTGTTGGCTCTGACATGAGGTTTTCCATGCCAGAGACTCCCCATTTCCCGGTCCTTTGAGGGCAATCCTTACCTAAATGTTCTTCCTGACAGAATGGACAAATGATTCGAGGTGCAGTCATTTGACTCCTACCATTGGGGCAATCTCCTACCAAGTGACCCTTCTCTTTACACCTCAAACAACGATTTTGCTTCAAATAACAATCTTCAATCAGATGACCTCGTTTGCCACAGTACATACACTGGGGTCGAGTCCAGCACTCCCCCATAGTGTGACCCCTTTTCTGACAATGACTACAGATGGGAACCTGTGCACCATTTTGGTTTCTTTGCTGATAGCTTTGATAATTTGGCCCCCCTCTCTGTGTATTCCTATACTCCCTCGATGGAATCCCTCTTTGTATGTGGGAAGTTGGCGGTTGATACCCTGCGGATGTTGCTGGAACCTGTTCTCGATTATTCATTGTTGTACTGGTGTTTATACCTGGAGAACAAGCTACTTGGTGCTGTAATGCTACTTGTGATCTTTGGCAACAACATAAACCTTCGTTATTTCCGTACCTCTGGGGTGCCATCTGAGTGGGCGAGGTCAAGGTGGACATCTGCAACGATTGCGTTAAATCTACTACCTCAACTTGCGGGTTTCCTTTGTTTCCTTTTCCCTTATTTTTTCTATATACCTTGTCCACCATGACCACCAGTTGCTCCCATGGAATCAAGGAACCTCTCTGGATCTCCAAACCCATCAATACGTCCTCCAACCGAGTCGTCACTGCTTCCGGTAAACTTTCCAAAATTTTCTCCCGTACCATAGGCAATTTCTTTACATCATTATTGGGAAAGGCCCTCTGCGCCAGACCCAGCAATCGTAGTGCAAAAAGGGGAATGTCTTCTCCCTCCTGCATGACGGCCTTTGTGAAGCCTGAGGTTTCTGTATTGGCTTTCTTATCCAGTTCTTCCCTAAACCACTGTAAAAGCCGAGATTTTACCAATCCATATTCCGATGCTGTTGCAGCTACTATGTTATAAGCCTCCATGGCGGACCCTTGGAGGTGGCTACCTAACAATGCAACCATCCCATCCGTTGATCCGGGATACTGGGCAGCACAATACCTTTCAAATCTTTCCAAAAACTGCACCATGGTCTCACCAGTCTCAATTCTATATTTCCCCGGTGGTATCACTTTTCCTGGTTTCCTATCCATTGTCAGTGACGCTATCAAAGTGGTCATATTTTCCATCAAATCCTTATTCTGTTGCAATATTCCCTGCAGGGCCTGTGAATCAATGGTCACCACCGTGGGATTTCGAACCGCGGTCAGATTCTCTTCAGATGAATTTTCAGGACCTGCTGGTATTCCATTATTGTTTGGTGGAATGGGGATGTGACCATCCTGAACAATATCTCCTTCTTCTGACTTTTTTTCCAACAAGGCGTTCATTCCATCCGTCATGATGACGATTTAACAATTCAACTTCGGATAACTATTGAATAATTGGCACTGGGCAGCCGAGCAGAGCGAGCTTTCCTCAAAAAGGAACAACTACGCTCTGCTACCAAATTATGTTATTACCTTTTAACTAAGAGAGAAAAGAGCCCCACCTGCTAACACAGGAACTCTTCTTCTTCCCAAGAAGTCTCCAGCACTGTCACCTGATGTTGGCGAGCTTAACTTCTGGAGGTCTTCTTTTACTTTATTTGGAGCAGCGCAGTGGTGTATCTTTTTCTCTTGCTTTTCCTTTAAAATTGATATTACTTCTTTCCTTAACCTTCTCTTCTTTTCTCGGAATGACTTATGCCTGTTGGTATATTTACTGATTAGATTAAATGAAACCACAGTGGGGCTATATACACCTTTACTGAAATTAAGTACTCACCATATTTTTCTGACCGTATTTGTTTTCAACTTACAACTCATCCAATAATTTAAACTCTTTACAAATAAATAAAAAAATGAGTATAAAAAAATTTGTTGTTGGGTTTTTCAACTTTAATGCTTAATAAATAAGAAATGTTTCATTTATTATTTTAAATTATATGACAGGTTAATAAATTTATATGAGGCTATATATATATATACTCATATTATATATATATATATTATATATATATATATATAATAATATATATATATATATATATATTATATATATATTATAATATATTATATATATATATATATTATATATATATATATATTATATATATATTATATCTATATATTATATATATAGAATGAAACAAAAATAATAATAAGTAGTAAATAATATTGATAAAAAAATGATAAATAATATAATAATAAAGATAAAGAATAGGAGATACGACAACTAACATGTCTTCATCAACTATAAACACTGTTCTTGACGTATAACAGAGATTCTTATCTAAAACCACATCTGAACTATATCAAACTTAATCCCATACATTGATGGAAGCCATTTTTTGACGTTTGCAGCAAGGGGGCGTTTATCCTAACCGGGGTTATCAAAAAAATTTTCAAAGCCTTACTGTAGGGGAAGAAGCTAAAAAGGTCTTTGGATGCACAAATCTCTTAAATGAAATCACTTCTTCCAAAATCGAAAATCGCAGGGTTTAATTACCGCCAACGGTTGTGGTTTGGCCGTTTTATCCAGGCCAATAGCATCGGTGGATGACATTCAGATATACAAAGATGAAGACAGAACAGAAGTTGTTGCCACTTTATATGGTCTTAGACAAAAACAGTATGACAATAAATAATACTGAACTCATTTTGAAATCATTTTAATTTATTAGTTATTAAGAAATCGAGTTCGCTCCAACAATTACATTTTTATTTAAATCGGGTTTCGAAAACGTTAAAAAAATGTACAATAAGTTTAAAATTAAAGAGCATCCTCACCTGTTTCCAGATTTGCGAATACCGGTCTGAAATCGGGCGAATTATATAAACTTGCCTTCTTCTTACTCCTGAAAGGAGTCACTTTTCTTTTTATCTATGTTTATGTTTAATTCATATTAACAATAAAATTGAATAATAATTCCATAATAATTTCTTACAAGTGGCGCGGTGGTAGACGGTGGACAGAAGGCAAAGAACAAGGGTTCAAATGGTTTGCATTATATGGAAAATTTTTTAATTGATATCTCTAATTTTTGCCAATTTTATATGTGATTTATATGTTTTTAATCAGAGTGAACGGGAATCAGACTCGGAATACTTTGTGCATGTCAGATTTACACGCCCCCATGTAGTCAGGTATTAAGGGACTATTTTAGGATTTCGCGTCTCCGCTGTTCGGCTGTGAAGAGCTGATGTCGAAAGTATGGAGGATGAATTAGACGACTATTCGATCATATTGGTGAAAGCATTGCAGACAGGTTGGCTGAAGCTTTTGCCGAATATATGCATGAGTTGGCAAGGAAGGAACTCTGGGGGTATTCAAGGAGGACTTTATGGAGGCATAGATTTTACATAAAATTAAATATAGGTAAGGGTAATAGTAATATATGGATTAGGAATGAGTTTAAGTTCGGTACTCTATATCGGGAAATTTTTGATAGTATCGGAAATCGGTCAAGTTCCTGATAGTATCGGTAAAATCCACCTACGATACCAAATCCTATGTTTAAAATAATTAGGGAATTTAATTTTAACTAAAATTTAACTGTTAAACTATTTATTAACATTATTATTTTATTATTACCTTGCTTAATGTTTTTCAGGAAGTTGTTGCTATCTATATTTTAATGTAATAAACTGGTATCATTTACTGAAAACTGAAAATTTGGTTATCGCTCCTTCTCTAATATTGATACTGTTATAACAACTTGTATTAAAAGCCTAATTCCTTCGATTTGGAATTAATTAAATATATTCTGGTATCCTTTTCAAAGGCGTTTAGTAGATGTGGTTCAGCTGTTAAAGCATGGTTTTATATAGCTCGTGCAGTCATCATACTCTTTTTGCAAGCCATTTCATTTTACAATTAGGAATACTTAAGAAGTAATCGACTTAGTACTAATAGTTTGCTTTAATGTATCACGTCTTGTGTAAGGTGTCTAGATACCTTCTAGAATAATTCTACAGGGACCTATTAGAACAAACTACCGTATAAGAGTAGACTTTGTATTGTGATTAGCACAAATTACCATAGTATTTGTATGATAGGAAAAATATATACATTTACTTCTGAGAATATATTATTATTTTTGTCATACCCAAGCTGTAAATAGTTTTCTTCATATGAAGAAGTAATTGCTCGCATTACACTTTTTTTTATATTCTCAATCTCCAAACCATTGCATAAGACCAGCTCCGGGATACCCAAGTCAACCGGGACCACAAGGAGGAAACTTACAATGTGGAACTTGATGAGTTTGAGGAAAAGACTGGTATTAAATTAAACTGAAGCTCTATGCAATTGACCACCGGCAGCATCCGGTTTGCGGGGGTGTTACTTTCTCACACCCGAAGAAGCCATTATTTTGCTGTTTGGGAAAATACAGAGAACAGGTTAGTATAAATCTCAGCAGTTAAAATATAAATTAAGACCAGAATTTTATTCCAGAACATTGTTAAATTGCACGGTTGTTAAAGTCTATTTTTTTATAGAGAATGTTCCACAGTATTATATTCATACAGGCGAACTGTTCCAGTCATTAGATCTTGAATGTCTGAATGCAGCAATGTTTGGCTTCTGCAAGCGATAATTAGAAGAAGACCCTTTAATCCAGTAAAGTTCTGCTGCTATAACCTTAAATACATTTTTGATGCAAAAATTGGAGAGTTTACTTATATTTTAATAGGTTTATCAACATTTCTACGCAAACATAAATTGCTACAAAATATATTACGTGCCATTATTTAGCAGTTTTTGACAGTAAATTAGCATTTAAATTCAAAAATATTACTGAATATTCTTGCGTCTTTAAAAGGAGTAACAATTTTCACAGTACATTCTGCGTGTCGTAGGAGGGAACTAAAAGGACTGTGGTAGCTGAATTTGGATCCTGCTACCACTTTATTTGTTCTGCCCTGAAAATAGCTCATTGCATTTGCCTCAGATTTTCGGTGGACGTATCACCCTACCCCCGTTATGGGGAAGCGACAGACGATGATGTGTATGATTTAACGAATTTGCTTTTTAAAACACTTAAAATTTTAATGTTCCAATAATGATGGTTGTCGCTAAAGTCTTTTAAGTATATTCTTTTTCGTTTGTTTCATTTTCTACAATGAAGATTTTTTTAAATAATATAAATTAGATTAAATTATTTAAATAATTTGAATTAAATTAGATTTTAGCATATATTTAAAATTTGCTTAATTTTTATATCGGCATATATTTGCCTACGAAGCGCTCTACGAAAATCAAAATTCGCTGGCTTTTTGCCGGCCTTTTCTTTCACTGGCTTTTTCGCCGGCTTTTTCACTTGCTTTTTCGCCGCTTTTTCACTGGCTTTTCGCCGGCTTTTTTCATGCTTTTCTTAAAAATTTCGCTATAGCAGTCTTTCTACATCTTCATTTTCGCGGAACACATTGCATTTTATTTTTATACTCGGATGATATTGAACTGAATATACTAATATAAAAATCAAAGCATTTGGAGGAGAAGACTGGTGGGACTTTATAAGCTGGACTTAAACGTTTTTTGGGGGGAACGTGGATGGCCTAGGCCCTAAGACCGCCCGGTTACTGTTAACTCAGCGGCACGCGGAGTCCAGTGTTCGAATTCCCGCTGATGGAGAGTTAAAATCTCCTTTGACTCTCATTCTTTCAAATGAGTCAAAGGAGATTTTACTCCATCAGCGGTGATTCAAACACTGGACTCCGCGTTGCTGAGTTAGCAGTAACCGGTCGCCTTATTCACTAGGCCATCCACGTTCCCAAAAAGAAAACGTATTCAGTTCTAGATTTTAAAGCCACGCGGTCTTCTCCTCCCATAATTATTAAACTGTAATAATATTTTTTTATTTCTATGTAGGTTGAGGATTTACGCCAGGAGAAAAGCGAGAGCTTGAGCCAGTGTTGAGAAGTGGCTGGTGTTCAATTTAGCTTTGACCCAATGCGAAAATCTAATTTTAATAAAGTAACAACAAAAATTTATTATTATTTATTATTATTATTATGATTATTATTATATATTATTATTATTATTATTATTTATTATTATTATTATTATTTATTATTATTATATTATTATTATTATTATTGCTGTTATAATTGATATAAATATAATTGTTAAATTATTGTTAATATTGTATTACCGAGAAATGGAAATTAGCCTCGACCAAAATAACGAAGTAGAAGAAGTTTAAACCTGCCTTGAAAGAAATGGCTGAGAACTAATTAAGTGGGATTGCTTGAAGGATGATAAGGATAGTGGAGGAGAATTAGTGAAAGTTTTTACGGTTATAACGTTTTATAAGTGTTAAGAAGAGGGGATTGATAGTATGGTAATAAGAAGAAGAACATTTTGTTAGGTTGAATATTTTCGTATGGTGAATGGGGTAGTCATATATTAATATTATCCAGTGACCAAAGCAAATGTCAGACAGATAAAAAGCATTAGTTATGAGACAAAATATCCTCTTCAATCTTGTTGTGTGTGTGGGGGGGGGGGCGAGGGAGGGTGTCGTCTTTTGAATAGCCTGAAAGTTGACATTTCGAACAAAACACTTTGTTACAGATAGTGCCTTGAACGAGAGAGGTAGCCAATGAACAGGCTCTCCCTTTCAGTGTAAGAAATTGACCCTTATTGTGCCATTAAATATGTTGAATATTGTTAGTTGTTGATAAATTTAAATAAGATATTATTATAATTTAGCACCCAAGCATTTTCTGAGTTTCCTTGCACAGTTTTCTTAAATTTCTTCGTAACCTTTCTTCATAGTCTTCAAAGTCTTTAATGCATCTTTAATTCTATATATTTATTCACTTTTTATTAATCATTTTACATATGATCAAAATAGCACAGATTTAATATTTATTGAACACAATCTCCATTGTTGTTTTTTAATTTAAATAACAAATTTCTCGGATGTATGAATGGGGCTGGAAATACCCTTTGACCTCCTGAAGTATAAATTTTTGCATTATATTAGGGCATTATATGAAATTGAGTGATCTCATAGGCATTCATTAACATTGAATATATTTAAAAAATTCCTATATTAAGTTACAAACCCGGGCTGCCAATGTACCAGTTCGGTGCGGTGCGATGCGGCGCAGCTAGGTAGAGTACAGAAAATTCCGGTGTTTGGCAAACTAACAATACGAACATATTCGTCCATGGTGAACGCTATCTCTATTGGGTGAGAAACCAGATATGAAAACACAAGATTCTCTTATTTATAAATTAAAAATTGTTAGCAGCTGTTTTTTTTTATTAATTGTCAACTTGTTAGGGAATAGCAGCCCTTGATTATTATTATGTATTTAGATTATCCTCATCACTTGAGAATATTTTAATAATAAATATTTTTGTTTTAATATTTATTTGCTCAATTATATTGACTATATTGAGGGGGTTGGAATATAACAGGTTTGATAGACCCTTGTGATTTCATTACGGTCAATTTTCTTATGCCATATTAAAAGTTATTTATAATAAGTATTATAGCACATTGATAGCAAATATTTACTTTGATACATGATGAAAATTTTGTACGGTTAATTGTACTCCCAGCAAGAATTGTCCAATAGGAATTTTATGACCATCCTGCAGGACCAATGGGAAACCTGAAAATTTCCCAATGGAACCGGAAACTTTTTCCAGTAAGAATATTTCTAATTGGTATTTGTAATGTACCCTGATAAATTCCCAGATACGAAGCAACATTATTGATAAAATTCCCTGATAAGAAGTAACAATAACTTACCTGAAGAAAAGTGCTGAAATTAGATAGATGTTTCTTAAAGATCGAAGATTAAAAAATAATAGAACTGGTATTATCGAATTATTTTAATTATTATTCTATCTTTATTTTAAACGTAAAATAACAAAGGGATCTCTCTTTCTATAAAGGTACACGATAAAATTACTACTAATTATATTTGATAAGATTAATAAATAAAAAGGTCTGACCAACCTTTAAACTTTAAACGTTGAAGTTGGAAGTTACTTAAAGTCTATTATGAAAGAAGATAAAGAACTTAAAATACTAATATTCAAATTAAATATAACGTTACTGAACGTCGCAATAAAAACTGTAGATCCTTCACATATGACGTCACTCCTTTTCCTGTAATTATAGACGTACATTGGCTCATTTTCCAATTAATGTCATACGTTTTCTATTGGGGTTCCGATTGGTTCTTCTGAATTCGATTGCAGATTCAATTTATCACATTAGTCTTTTAAAATTTAAGCTATGTTTTGCAATGGAACCAATTGGAAATAGTATGGGAAGTAATAAAAAAACAAGTTTTGTATTTAATTAGCTATTAAAGCCAGTCTTTAAATATTTTATTCAATAATTTATTTTTGAATAAGAAGTTATTTAGTTGAATTAATATATATATTAGTTTTTAATCATTATTATTAGTAGTAGTAGTACAAATTTAATATATTGTAAGTTCTTGATCATTTAAATAATTTTATAATTGTTTTCCAGTTTAATGTTTAAAGTGACACCTTTAACAAGTTCGTTAAATTGGTTGAATGCTTTGTAAACAGTCAATTAAAATTTTTATAACCTTTAATAAAAATTTTACCAAAATTTTATTTGTTTTGAGCCTTTTAAAATCTTATTTTTGGTACTTTTTCCAGCTACTTCTTAAACCCAATGGTCGTCATCAGTTCGAAATTTGGTAAGTTACGAATTTAAAAGGGGTTCAAGTAAGGCATTATATAGGTAACTTGAATCTGGTTAGTAACGTGATAAAATTTTCTGATACGAAGCAACAACAACAACTCACCTAAAGAAAATTGCTGAAGTGACTAAAGAGATTGAAGTTTCTTGAAAGATTGACGATTAAAAATAATTTCACTTTTCTTTTATAATTATTTTTAATTATATACACCTCGCTTCATTTTACACGTGTGAATATATAACAATGTGGATCCTTTTCGCTTTACGATAAACATTAAAATCAGGGATGGCATTTTTAGTGATTTTTTTTTTTTTAAAAAATTAATTTGTGATTTTTGATTTTTTTCTATTTTCAGATTCGTAACATCACGCGATATATAATTTGTAACATGCAAATTATATTTCGCGTATTTTGTTCAAATCAAAAAATCAAATCAAAAAAATCAAATTATTTTGAAAAAATCAAAAATCATAAATGCATCTGAATAAATTACTATGGTATTTGTCAAAATATCTACAAATCGAAGGTCACGACCTCATTAAATTTAAAACGTTAAATAACCTTAGCTATTATATTTAAAGTTTCTTATCCAGCGTTAGCACAAATGCAAAAACTAAAACGGCATAAGTCTGCACTAGTTATAAATTAAACGTGATCTTCTTCAACCACAACGTCTCTCCATAAGATGAAATCCTTCTTCCACATCGATGACACTCCCTTTCCTGTAATTATAAAAATACATTGAACAGTTTAGTGGATTTAATTAGTTAAACTATTTTTCTCTTCCTCTCCTGTCCTCTTTCCTTCAACACATAACCTCATGTCTGCTCTTACTCCTTTTTTCGTTAACACATCTGCTATCTGTGCTTTTGTGCTTATCCGTGTTATTTTATTTATTTATTTTCATTTCTTTAATAACAGCGATGTCAATCCTCAATCTTTTACTCATCACTCCTGAAGTGGAATAGATCGCTTTACTCAATGTTTTGCTATCAGATTTTATTTCTATATGAATATTTTCTCCTGTAATTTCTTAACATATGTTTTTCAAATAGTTGTTTCAGTCCCTTCAACTAATGCTAACGTTTCTGCTTCTGTCCAGAATCAAGAATTAGACGCGGAAATGGTGAAAGAAATTGAGACAGCATGCCACAGTAAAGAAAAGGGTATAGTCATAATGGGTGATTTTAATTTTTCTGGCATTCAATGGGATTCCTTCTCTAATCTGGACCATAGTAGTACTGTATTTATAAATTGTATTCTAGACAACTTTTTGACCAAGATGCTCCATGAACCTACAACACACAATGCACTGTTAGACTATTTTAACTAACGATGAAAGTATGGTGGATGAGGCTAGAGTTGAGGAGAATTTAGGACTTATTCACCATAATATAATTAGATTTAATATGAATGTGATATCTGTGCCTGAATTGCAAGTTAATAAGGAAAAGATCTTATATTTCCAAAATGAAGATTTTACCAAATTTCGAGACATGCGTTGTATAACTGACTGGGATAAAGAGTTTAAAGACCAAAACTGTTTTATATGAGAACATTTTAAGCAAATTTTAATGAATATTCAGTCTGTTTTAAAGATAAACCCATTAGGGTGGCGAAGAGAAAACCGGTTTGGAGAGAAAATCAACGAAAAGCGTAGATGTTTTAAAATGTTCAAGGGTAGTAGTAATAGGGAGGATAATTTAAAAAATTATAGGAAAAATAGAAATGAACTTACCAGTCAATAAGAAAGGCAAAGAGAGAGGCAGAAATTAATTTGGCAAGGAATAGTAATAAGAACCTGTTATAGGTCTTACAACGGCAGGTGCTCGAGAGAATTGACCTCTCGTATTCCTCCACCACTGCGTCGCCCTCTTAACACAAGAAATGCCTTACTCTCACGCGAATGTTGTGTGAATATTGAAGGCTCGAGGATCATTCGTTGGGGTGCCTCCTTTCCAGCCACATCTGTTTTGTGGAACTCCTTGCCTTTATCTATTTTCTCACCAGTATTCAATCTTCCTCTTTTAGTCCCACGTTTACGTAACGGACTGGGTTTTACTTTCCATTTGTGTTTTTGTTTTACTTTTTATTTATATTTTATTTTTTTTTTGCCCCCTCCTTTTGAAAAGGGCACTGCCCGTGAGTGGTGGCATAGTGTGAAAAAAAAAAATTAAAATTGATGAAAATTTAGGGAGTTCAGATAAGGAGTTGGTCAACATTTTCAATGCTTATTTTGATTCAATGATTACTGAGGAAAGATTAGATAACAGCTTAGAGATTAATAGTTCTGGTATGTATGTAACAAATAGACTTAATGAATTTGAATTTAAGGTAAAAGATATTAAACGTTTACTGGATCATATTGACCCAAATAAAGCTGTAGGTTCTGATGGTGTATATGGTAAAATTCTGAAGGAGGGTAGTACCAGCATTGCAAAGGCACTGTATCTGATTTTTAAGCGATCTGTAGCATTTGGTGAGGTACCAGACGACTGGAAAGCAGCATATGTTGTGCCTATTTATAAGAAAGGTAGTAAGGAAGATTTGGGAAATTATAGGCCAGTTAGCTTAACATCTCTGGTTGTAAAAGTTCTGGAAAAAATGCTGAAAGGTCATATAGAGAAATATTTGGAAGATGATAAAGTATTGAACGACTCCCAGAATGGTTTCAGAAAAGGTAGGTCTTGTCAGACAAACCTTTTAGAATTTATGGAATACATTACTGACTGAATTGACCTAGGAGATCCATTAGATATATATTTAGACTTTAGCAAAGCCTTTGATAAGGTTCCCCACATAAGGATGATGAAGAGGCTATTGCAATGTGGTATAGGTGGAGTGATACATGGTTGGATTAAAGAATGTTTGGGAATAGAAAAAGAGTGTACAACTAAATGGCAATAAGTCGTCATGGGAAATAGTGAAGAGTGGTGTCTCATAGGGTTTAGTGCTGGGGCCACTATTGTTCCTCATATGTATAAATGATTTAGACCAGGGACTTAAATGCAAGGTTTCTAAGTTTGCAGATGATGCCAAAGTGGCTACCTCAGTTAGGAATAGTGAAGGATGTATAAAGATTTAAAATGATTGTGATAAACTTCTTGGCAAGGGAAGATAAGTGACAAATGAATTTTAATAATAAAAAGTGTAAGGTTCTTCACCTAGGTTGCTCAAATAAAAGTTTTAACTACGATATGAATGGGTATTGGCTTGAGCCTGTGGACCAAGTAAAAGATTTAGGTGTAATTATAAGCAGTAATTTGAAAGTAGCTAATCAGTGTTTGGAAGCAAGGAATAAAGCTAATAAGATGCTGGGCATAATAAATCTCAAAGTTGTTTACAAGAGCAAGGAAGTTATAAGTAAACTATAATAGCTATGTTAGGTCAGTATTAGAGTATTGGGAACAAGTTTGGGCCCCTTATTTAAGGAAGGACTTAGATATGCTAGAGAGAGTGCAACGTAGAGCAACAAAAATGACTTCTGGGTTTGAGGGTAAGAGCTATGAGGAGAGGTTGAAGAAATTATAAATGTTTTCTGTAGAAAAGCGATTTCACAGAGTTGACATAATACAAGTCTACAAAATATTTACCTCAATTGATAATGCGGAGATCAATAAATTCTTCGTGAAGGTGGGTTCACTTGCCTTGAGCTCGTGGTTGCCTGAGGGCAGTTTTTGTCTGCCTGGAGGGACGGCATATGCCTTTCGTTGGTGAGTCCGTTCACCAGAGTTGACATAATACAAGTCTACAAAATATTTACCTCAATTGATAATGCGGAGATCAATAAATTCTTCGTAGAAGAGCACGGACGGGACACCAGGGGGCATAGTAAGAAAATTAAGAAGAAAGCATGCCATCTTGATATAAGGAAGCATTCATTCAGTAATAGGATTGTTAAATTTTGGAATGGTTTACCACAGGAAGTTGTTGAGTGCGACTCGATTGCAACATTTAAGAAAGGATTGGATAGGTATATGGATGGTTTGGGTATTGTGTAGTGAATTTTGACTAAGCCAAATTGGCGGGGTTTTATTTACGATAGTTGTTAAGGTTAATCTGCATGTTACTATAAAGTTACCAAAGCTTGTAGTGTGGTTAGCATGTACATTAGCTATAGTTTTTTTTATCTTTTAGTTGTAGACTTTGTTTATACAATGTAAGTTATTGACAAGCCCTAGGGTGCTTTGTGGATTTGCATGAGCATGCTTTAAACTTTGTGTATAATACGTAAGTTATTGACAATCCCTAGGGTGCTTCGTGGATTTGCATGAGCATGTTTTAGACTTTGTGTATACTATGTAAGTTATTGACAAGCCCTAGGGTGCTTTGTGGATTTGCATGAACATGTTGTTTGGTGATTGATTCTGTTGGCTTGACTGGGGCAGTATCGATATTCTCATGTGGCTTCTTACTGTCTTTTTATTTCCAATGTTTTAATGTTGATCTTGCCACCCTCTTGGCAACTCCCTTCCATAATATCAGACACTTTTTCTTACTTTCATCTACCAAACTAATTATATAACCTATTTGTGACTTCTCTTTGTCGACATTTCCCAATGAAACGTCTGTGTACAATTCAAACCTAATTCTTACTTTTCTTAACTCCTCCATTTTTATCTTTAACATATATATTCTTCCCATAAGCTATCTTATTAGCCTTGCACAAGTCACTCACACTATAAGCAATGTCCGGTCTACTATGTTGACTTACCCAATTTAGTTGTCCTACTAATGATCTGTATCTTGTCATTTCTATTTTATTTAATTCTTTCTTTCCTTTTTTCCCATAGGTCCGTAGATTTCATCATCATGTTTGCATCTGTTTTACATAATTTTCTTGACTCATCTAATCCTTCTTGTTTCACTTCTACTCCTATGTATTTAAATAACCCTTGCTCTGCTGTTCCTATTTTTAATTTTTCCTTGATTTTTCTTTCTTTCTTTTTTTCTTCCAATATGTCATTTCCTCCATAGAATAAATTGTCCACGTGGGTACACATTACTCCTATTAGATCATTATTTCTCTTCCAACTAAATATTGTTGGATCTAGTGAGCATTTCTCTCCTCCTACTTCTTTCATCGTTTTTACCACTTTATTATACCAAACCTTAGCTGCTTCTTTCAATCCATAAACTGCCTTCTTTAACTTCCATATTTTGTCTGTTCTTGCTTCTTTCAGGTGATTTATAAACTGTTCTTTCAAGTTTATCTCCTTGTAGATATGCTTTTTCTTAATATTCATTGTTTTACATTTCCAACCATATCTTTTTGATATTCCTATACATAATTTTAAAGTTTCAGTAGCACATGTGGGTGCGTCTGTAGAATATTCTCCATCTTTTTCTTCGAAACCTCTCACCACTAACCTTGCCTTACAAACCCTTCTTTCTTTCATTTTTTCTGTCACTATCCATCTGGTGGTTAATACTTTGACTTTCTTTATTTACAGCCTCGTACACCTCATTTTCAACCCAGCTTTCCAACTCCTTTACTTTAGCTTCTAATACCTTTTTGTCTTCAAAATTAGCTAAAAATACTTCCTCCTCATCAGGTATACGTGTAATGTTTTTCCATTCCTTAAAATCAATCTACGTTTTTGTCCTGTTCGTAAAATTTTTCCACATTCTTATCAATTATTCTAAATCCTGCTTGTAGCTTTTCCTATTATTTTTACCTCTATCATTTCCCCTTGGTCTTCTTTTTTGTTTGCTCGGTACCTCTCACCTCCCTTCATAATCGGTATTCTCTCTTCTACTTGAACTTCTCTTTCTAATTCATGTTCTTCTTCATTAATTTGATTAAAATTCTGTCTCCTCTTCGGATTCTTCCAACTCTTCATATCTTTTTTCTTCTTTCTCATTTTTCTTCTAGTTCTCGTAATGTATTCTATTTACCTCTCAGAAAACCTCCATGTTCACCACTACAGTTTTGCAGTCTATCCCAATGATTGTTGCTGGACCTCTCCATTTTTTCTCATTCTCCCTTTTATAATAAACTTCCTCTCCAATTACTGCTTCCTCCACTTTATGATCTCTCACATTTTCTATTAAGGCCCTTCTCATTTTTTCACTAGCTTTTGTTTTATGTGAATCTCTCTAACCTTATGCATGGCTATCAAATTCTCTTTTAACACACTTTCTTAGTTTCCTCTTTCAAAGCTTAATGGTGTTATTGTTTATCACGGTAGGAATACCTATATTCCTTCCAAATAATAATTGGTTTGGAGCAAATCCACCTTTCATCATTAAACTATTTTTGGCAGCTAATGACCAATTTAAACATACTTCTTTTGTAACTCTTTCATCTTTTAGTTTTATCACTGAATCTTTAATAAGACCCACCATATTTTCACAAACCTCATTGCTTTCAGCCGGAGTCGACTGCCTTATGTTAAACCTCTCAGCCAAAACTTTTACCTCCTCGTTTTGAAATTCCAATCCGTTGTCAGACAATAACTATCTCTTCACCTTTTTTAATTTTTACCCAAGCACCTTGACAGTAGTGAGTAGCCATATCCACATTATCGAAATTTGTTCCCTGTACTATTATTATTATTATTAGTATTATTATTATTCTTATTATTATTATTATTATTATTATTATTGTGTGTGTGTGTGTGTGTGTATTATTATTATTATGAATGATTTAGTAATGTATTTATTTATCTATTTGCAGGATAAAATGTAATAGCAATTTTATGCTCAATAAAGCCTAAAGTCATGTCAGTTTTAGATCCTTTTAAAGTTAAAAATAAGGGCTTATATTACAATTTATTGAGCATAATTCTTTTTATTCTTGGACGTTTGATACTATAAACAAAATGGAACGTGGACTTCGGCCGGACAGACTCGAAATACATCCCTCATCTCCTGAGGCTCCGAAGATTTTTAAGCATTGGCTGTACATTTTTGAGAGGTATAAAGAAAGCATCGCTTCTGATTCCGAAAGTTGTAATTTGGGACTTTTAGCTAATTCCTTATCATCTGACAATTTTGAGGTTGTATCTGATTGCTCTCGTTACAGTGATGCTATTAAGAAATTGAAAGATTTGTTTATCAAAACCCCGAATGAAGTTGTGGCCCGCCATAAATTGTATACCCGTCATCAGAAGAGTGATGAAACTATTGATGATTATGTAAGAGTATTGTATTCACTCAGCATTGATTGTAACTATAGGTCTGTCTCTGCTGAGGAACATAGAAGTCAAAGTATTAGGGACGCTTTTATAGCTGGATTGTCCTCTAGTCTTATTAGGACTAGACTTTTGGAAAATAAGAATTTATCTCTTGATAACGCTGTGGAGCAGGCTAGAGCTCTGGAAATTGCTGGTAAAGATTCCCAGAGTTATCTCTCTAAAATAGCGTTGGCTCATGTTAAAACAGCTGATCTACCTGTCTCTTCTAACAAATATTCTGAAGCTGGAATAGTTGATTCTGACGAAGGCCCTGCAGCTTCTGGAATGTCCCAGGACATTGGAGCTGCAGCGAGACCTTGGAAATGTTTCTTTTGTGGGTCCTCCAAAATTCATTCAAGGCAGAAGTGTTCTGCTCGGGATGCCATATGTCATAAGTGTAAAATTAAGGGACACTTTTCATCGGTATGTCGTAGACCTAAGAGTGAAATATTTGCAAATCCTGGAACATCAGCAAGTGTTCCTACTGCTACACTGTTGACAATTGTAGAGTCTTCTTGTTCTACTTTAGGATTAAATTCTTCTGTGGTGGAAGTGATAATTGGACATAATACTTTTAATGCTCTTTTGGACACAGGTAGCAGTGAAAATTTTGTCTCATCAAGTGTTGTTAAACAGCACTGCTTCAAGGTTGACCCTTATTGTGGTATGATAACTATGGCTACCTCAAGGTTTACTCAAAAAGTGGAAGGCATTTGTTATGTTGATCTGACACTAAATTCGAGAGAATATAAGAATGTGAGGATGCTAATCATGCCTGGACTGTGCCAAGACATTATTCTGGGACTCCCTTTCTTGAAGAATCATAAATCTATTAGTTGGGGATTTGGGGGTCCTTTGCCTACAATGGAGTTTAGTTGTTTGACTTCCTTAAATATTGAACCACCTCGAATTTTTCAGAATCTAACACCTAATGTGAAGCCTATTGCTACTCCTTCTCGAAGATACAATTCATCTGATGTGAACTTCATTAAGTTGGAGATAGAGCGTTTATTAAAGGAAGAGATTATACGACCTTCTCAGAGTCCCTGGAGAGCTCAAGTACTTGTGATTACTCAAAATAATTCCAAGAAGAGGATGGTTATAGATTATTCAACTACTGTGAATCGATATACATATCTTGATGCTTATCCCTTGCCAAATATTGAAAACTTGGTTAATAACATTGCAAAGTATTCTGTATACTCTGTTATCGATTTAACGTCAGCATATCACTTGGTTCCCTTGCATCCAGATGATAAGAAATACACTGCATTTGAAGCCTGTGGAAAGTTGTATGAATTTAATAGGCTCAGCTTTGGACTTACCAATGGTGTTGCTGCTTTCCAGAGAGTGATGGATACTTTTATTGACAAGTATGATTTAAGGGACACTTTTTGCTATTTAGATGATTTAACAATCTGCGGAATTGATAAAAAATCTCATGATGTCAATCTTAGACGATTTATTAGAGCAGCTGAAGAGTGTGGTATGGTTCTCAATATGGAAAAATCTAAGTTTTCTCAAACTTCTATATGTGTCTTAGGGTATGAAATTAGAGAGCATGAATTACGTCCTGACCCTGCTCGTTTAGATCCCATACGTACTTTACCATATCCTAGGGATAAAAAGTCATTGGATAGGATTCTTGGTTTGTTTGCTTATTATGCAAAATGGATTCCCAAATTCTCAGAAAAAATTCGCCCCTTAATCGATGTATCATTCCCTCTGGGTGAGGCTTCTAAGGCTGCTATTGACACCTTAAAAACTTCTATTATTAATGCTGTGAAAATGCATATTGAAGAAACTCTAGAATTCACAGTAGAAACGGATGCATCTGATAGCTGTATTGGAGCAGTCCTGCAACAGGAAGGACGGCCAGTAGCTTTTTTTTCTCGCACTCTGAACTCCTCGGAGAAAAATCATTGTTCTCTTGAGAAGGAGTGCTATGCTATTGTTGAAGCTATTAGACAGTGGAGACATTTCCTGTTAGCTAGACCTTTTAAATTAATAACTGATCAGCGGTCGATATCGTACATGTTAAGTCAGAACCACAAAGGAAAAATCAAGAATGAAAAAATTATGCGATGGCGTACTGAAATCCAGTCATACAAATATGAGATTGTACATCGACCTGGGAAGTTAAATATTGCTGGCGATGCAATGAGTAGAGCTTTTTGTTCTGCTGCTTCTGTATCTGATTTAATTGAACTACACAGGGGTTTATGTCACCCTGGTGTTGTAAGAATGTCACATTTTATAAGGAGTCGCAACTTACCCTACTCCTTGGATGAAATTAAACGTATTGTATCACAATGTGATGTATGTGCTGGATTGAAACCGCAGTTCTTCAGACCGAAGCCTACCACTCTTATTCAGGCTATGAATCCTATGGATCGATTGAGTATAGACTTTAAAGGACCATTAATCTCTCAATCTCTCAATAAATATTTATTCATTGCGGTGGACGAGTATTCGCGTTATCCCTTTGCAATTCCTTGTCGAGATACTTCTGCCAATACAGTAATTTCTTGTTTAACTCAAATATTCACCTTAACTGGCATGCCTGCTTACGTGCACTCGGATCGTGGTTCTAGCTTTATGTCTTTTGCTGTGAAGCAGTTTCTTTTTGAGAGGGGTATAGCTTCCAGTAGGAGTACTCCCTACCATCCAACTGGAAATGCTCAATGTGAAAGATATGTGGGAGTGGTTTGGAAATCCATTTCTTTGGCTTTGGCTTCTAAAAAATTGCCTGGCACCTGTTGGGAATCAGTTCTTCCCGATGCCCTCCATTCCATTCGATCTCTTTTGTGTACTGCCACAAATTGCACCCCTCATGAGCGTTTCTTTAAATTCCCTCGTCGTAGTACGACAGGAATCAGTTTACCTAGTTGGCTTACTCCCCAAAGCTTGGTATATTTACGTAAATATATTAGAAACAAGGATGATCCATTAGTTGAACAGGTGAAACTATTAGAGGTTACTCCTACATATGCTCATGTACGATTCGACAATGGAAGGGAGGATACAGTTTCCATTAAGGACCTCTCCCCTTGTCCTAAGGTAATTATTTCTCCTGATGAAGATGTGTCTGAGCCTCATACTGTTGTTGCTGATGATTCACCTCTTCTGCCCGATGATATTGACAGTGGACATGAGCGGGTTGAATCTAATGATGCAGGTGAACGGCATGCAGACATTTCAAATGAACCTGAGATGGGCACCAAGACTTTATCTACCCCCGATGAAGACCCATTAGTATTACGAAGGTCTACTCGTGATCGAAGACCAGTGGATCGACTAAATTTGTAAAGTTATAGAATTTTGATTGAACGAATTTTGATTAAACTATTATGTTCTGTTTTTGTGATATCACATTGTTTGTATTCAGAATTCATAAAGTTAGTTATAGAATTTTTGTTTAAAAGATTATATTCAGTTTTGTGAAATCACATTGTTTGTATTCAAATTTCATAAGCTTTTTACCATTGCTTAAATCCCTTGAAGGAGGGATGATTGTACTATTATTATTATTATTATTATTATTATTATTGTGTGTGTGTGTGTATTATTATTATTATTATTATTATTATTATTATTATTATTATTATTATTATTATTATTATTATTATTATTATTATTATTATTATTATTATTATTATTATTATTGTAGGGTGATTGGATAAAATATTATGAATGATTTAGTAATGTATTTATTTATCTATTTGCAGGATAAAATGTAATAGCAATTTTATGCTCAATAAAGCCTAAAGTCATGTCAGTTTTAGATCCTTTTAAAGTTAAAAATAGGCTTCTGTTACAGTTCCCTTCCAATTCTCCTAAAACCATAGCTACCATTTCATTGAAGACTGTTGCCATCGAGAAACCCACAACGGGTTCTGGTGGATTCTTCTTGTACCTAATACAGACTTCACAAAACTTTTAATTCTTTCTCCACTTCTTTCATCCCTTCACTCGATACATTTTTATCTTTGTAGGCATCCTTCATAAGTTGTAATATCCTATTCCAATGCCCATGTCCAAATTGAAGATGTAATTTCCATAGTTTTCTCTTCCTTCCCTCTGGGTTATTTATCCAGTTTTTTTCATACCTTCCAAACCAAACATTTTCCTTTTTTGATCCTTTTATGAGCTTAATCTTAATATGTTTTTGTTGTTCGCCTTGTCTATATTTTATTTCTAGATCTTGAAACATTCTAAAAATAATTTTTTGTTCCTCAAATCAATACTAATCTTCATCCTTTTCATGGTTTCTCTACCTATCAACCATGGTATATCTCCTTTAATTACTTCAGTTTAAATTAAAAATTTATAATTTCCAATTTGGCATGGTATATCTATACTTTTAATGGTTTCATAGTTACTTTCTCCAAACACACAACTTTCTTTTTTCTCTTGGCTGTTATTCATCTCCTTTATCTCTGCACCACTTAACTCCATCATTATCCGGCCTAGTCATCTCTCCCCACATAAAGTCTTCATACAACCTGTGTCTAGAATTCCTTCCATGTCTCCTTATACTTCATCTTCCTATACTTTGAAATAGCTTACTTTCTCTTTATTATTCTTACTTTCTTTTTTGATTTCACCTCTAAATACTGTAGTAAAGTTTCTTTCTTTATTGTTCCATTTCTTTGGGCATGCTTGTGTATAATGATATTTCGATCCGTGTATTACACGCTTCGTTACTTTGCCTAACCTCATAGGGGTTTTTCTTCCTTGTATTCTTTCCTCCTTAGGGGGTCTTTTTCACCATTCCCCTTCTGTTTCTTTTCTTTCTTTCTTCAATGTTTAGTTACTTCCTTAGGAAATATTCTTATCAACATCGTTTTTATTACTTTGAAAGAGAAATTGCCTCTTTTTCCACAACTGGCTAAAACCAATTGTTTCTTTTCATCTATGCCCATACTCTCTAGAAGGTATACTCTCATATCGCCCGGAAGGGTGTGAAATTCTCATGAGTGTTATGTTCTTTGGGTATAAACTTGGTCATGGCGCAACGCTGAGTAATGCAGAATCGTTCTTTGTGCGTCCTTCCGACCCCAGCACGATAATATGTGCATTTTGTTATCCCATTCGTTCATTAGCATTTGTCACATGCACTTTCTTTCAACCTTCTTTCTTTCCCCTCATTTTTCATAAATTTTCCATCCTTTCAATCCACCTTCTTTATCACAGTTTCTATTTTTTTTTTTTTTAAATTCCCACCCCTTACTTCCCTTTAATTTTTTTTTTAATGTTCCCCCCCTTTTTCCCTTCACAGCCCCACGGGCTATCCGGTGCCCCTCTTCCCACATGGGTTTCAGCTCACCCACACTTTCTCCCCGTGGATGAGGGTACAGTTGAAAAACCGGTCATTTACGCTCACCGGCGAGGAGGGCTGTTGCACTTTGGTGTATAATCTAGGGCTTTACGTCATGATGAAAACCGATGTAGAGTTCCTGGAGGATCTCGGATGGGTCACCGACGTAGAGTTCGGAGGAGGATCTTCCAGGTGACAGATCAGCCCACTCTACGGGGTGGGGTCCGGGTGGTTGTGTGGGTCTCTGGACTGTGACCTGTTGTGGAGAGAAGGATTACCCTTCCTTATGAAATATACGCCTTTCCAGCCCATCCTGTTATTTACGTTTATATCTCATTTGCTTTATTGTTATAATGTTCATTCATGGAGACGAAGTTTGTGGTTAAATTTTTTATGGAAAAGTCATTAAATGAAAAAACGTGTTTAAACCAAGGTGAGCCAAACAACATCAACAACAATTACCATCTATCAGGTTTCCAGCCTGACCCTACCGTGGTCCCCTACTACTTCCTAGACCAGGTACCCTGTCTTTACTTCCTTCTCTACACCCTGAGGGTCCTTTGCATTTCAGCGATTCGTCGACTAGCAAACCTCAAACCCCCAGGTGCCACAACGGTCCGGGCAATCCCGCAAAGGTGCCCCCCGTCATAGTCGTTCTCATTCGTTTACTCCATATGCTGCACCCCCACCAGGAATGCCAGCAGACACATCATTCCCGATATATCATATACTGCGATCCACTACCTCCAAAGCTCTTACTGAGCACAGAACCATTTTTCTCAGTAATTGAAAAAGTTTTGGGAGTTGAAGACCCTCCAGTCACTTTAATGAAATGGGTCTATTCTCGTACAAACTGCTAACCGAAATCAAAGTTCCATTCTGTTCATCATAAACGTCTCTCGCAGACATTTCTATTATTTCTACTCCTGATAATATAAGAAACACATTTAAAGGCACTATTTTCTGTTATGAACAGAAAGATGAAGATGCTGTCATAATGAAAAATCTCCAGCAGAAAAGATTTCCGTTACAAACATAGATTTCCCCCTCGTAGGGATTCGCCTGCAAACCAAATCCTTGTTTGCTGCTGAACCTTTAATACCCCCTCATCCACCTACAAAGGGGAAAATAGGGTTCACAAGTCGCAGTGTTCGCACGTTTATTCCTCGACCCAGACGTTGCTTCAAATGCCAACGGTTTGGTCATCCCCGAAAATACTGTAGGGGACCAGATGACATATGCCCAATCTGCGGAGAATTATTTCACACTCCTTGTGAAAATACCCTAACTGTAGAAACGTGGAGGACCCACTGTGCTTTTTTTTTTCAAATGCCCGTCTTACCTGTTTGAACAGGAGGTTTTGAAATTATGTACCATACAAAAAATTGGGCAGGAGAGATGCTATACGCCAGCTCAAGGAAAAATATCAGACCTGCTCAAAGTCAATTTTACACAATTACAGCTGCCACCAAGCCTCCGCGTGTTAAGCCGCCAACACAGCCCCATCCTACCAGAATTCCTCTCCTAAAACCTGTCTGCCTATTGCACTTACTGCAACCTGTCTGCCTGTGTTGCACACTGCCAACTCCTCAAATAGTACAAGCAGCCCATGATTCAATCTCCCGCCCAAAAAGCCATCAACAACCCTATCCCGAGTACTGGCTCTCAACAAACCAGCAATGAAACTAAACTGGTTCATCCAGTACAAAATTTGGAAAACATTTCCTGCCAAGACACACTATCCCATACTTACCAAATAGGTTCACCAAACTTATGCAAGAGGACGGTTTCTTTGTCCCTTAATTCGCCTCCCACTATTACTCAAATCCCTGGAAAAGATGTTTCTAAACACACAGAAAAGAATAGTCGCCAAGCTAAAGATTATTCGTTAAAATATAGAGCATCCGAATTTTTAAACAGAAACACAGCAACCTCAGACGTAAAAAATACAACTCAGAAGAGACCTCGCCATAAATCTACTCCAGAGACAAAAGCAATGGCTTCAACAGATTGTACTCAAACAATCACAGCTGTTGAACAACCCACCAATCAACCTTCTAATAGTCTGCAAGATAATTCTAGCTCTTCTGAATCTTCCTATAACTCTTCTCCCGAATTTCCTATATCAGCACTCTCTAAGGGATTCTATACCCTAGAAGATGAACTGGATAATAGCTCCCAAATGGAGCTTGATGTGATGACCCATTCTCTTTCTAATGCTTCCTGCACTTCCGAGAAAAGTGAATGGAAAACTGTCCAACGTAAACGTCGCAAACGCTCTAAGCGTTCTGGGTCTGTTGGAGGCATGAAGAGTGACCCAGAGGTCCCCACTCTCCAATCAAACTGTCCAATCTCCCAAAATCAATCGCAAGATGAATTACTGGCAAAATCTCCAATATCGGACCTTGTCAATCCAACAAATCCTATATTCGGTGACACCTTTCTCCCCATTTCCATAGGGACAACTTCCTTATCCCTCACACATTTCCTGAATCTGCTTGTTGTAGATACTGATACTAACTCCCCATTAATAAACATCATTTCGGTTGTTCTTCCAGCGACCAACCAAACCCAATACAATAATATGGATTCGGTTGAACTCAATATCCCGTATTCATGGTGAAGCCCCCACCAAATACTACTGAAACTCCTCCCCAACCAAAGCAGTCGTACAACCCAAATCTCCGTTGTATGACTATTCTTTACCACCAGGATTTGTTGCTCCTCCTCGTCGAGATCCACGTCTCAGCCTTTCCTCTTCATTTGAATCTACCTCCAATACTACCCCTAGTCACATAGAGACAATTGTCTCAAAAAGACCATCATCTTAACATTTATAACAACATAGCATGGCCACTTTCCTTCAATGGAATTGTCGTGGCTACTATTCTAATTTCGAAGAACTTGTTCAACTAATAAATATATGTACACCAAAATGCATATGTTTACAGGAACTTCGACTATGTCACCGCGACTTCTTTCAACCGTCGGAATATAAATCGCCGCTAACCTCTATAGAAAGAGGTGACAATGATAGGGGAGGTGCAGGAATACTCATTCACAAATCTGTCCCCTATTCCCCAATCCCTCTCCAAACTAAACTTCATGCAGTAGCAGCACGAATTCACTCGTCCACCGACCTTACTATCTGCTCAATCTACTTGGCTCCGAGTAGTGAATTTACTAAGGTCGACTTAGCTGATCTTTTTAAACAGCTCCCTACTCCGGTTGTTATACTAGGAGACTTCAACCTCCGTCACCCCTTATGGGGCGACTCTGTCACTTCGTCCAAGTCCAAGATCCTAATAGATCTCCTAACCCCCTTTTCCCTGGGATGCCTTAACACAGGACTCCCTACATATGAACGTTTAGATACACACACTTCTTCTTGTATTGATATTTCCTTTTGCTCCCATTCCCTTATGGATCGCTTTACCTGGTCCCGCTTTGATTATTTATTCGGCAGTGATCATTACCCAATAGCTTTAAATGAGCTTGTACCAAGCCCAATGCAAAAACCTAACTCCAGCTGGCGTTATGATCGAGCGGAGTGGGCTCCTTTTTATCAGGCCACAGCTATCACTCTTTCTCCCTTCAATAACCGATTTCCGACTGTTGATGATGCCTTTCGCTTCTTCCAGCAAGTCGTCATCTCGGCAGCGGAAGCTTGCATTCCGCAATCTTCCTCAGGCAGGCGGTCGGCAACCCCTTGGTGGTCCCAAGAGTGCGCACAAGCCAACCGAGAGAAGAAAACTCTACAGGCAATACAAAAGGACCCGTACCACCCCAAACATGATTATTTTTAAAGCAGCCGCAGCGAGATCTCGGCGAATTAATCGCCAAACGCGCAAACAATTTTTTCGAACTTACATATCGACTGTTAACTCCACAACTCCCCTCCCTTTAGTGTGGAAAATTACACAGAAAATATCTCGTCGCTCCAACAACTTCTCACCCACAGTCCTCCGTTATGGGCCTGATATAACTGACACGATCTCCGCTCCTGCTGCTGTAGCGGACGCGTTAGGTTATAGCTTTGCCAGCCACTCGAGTTCTTTCCGCTTCCTGAAGCCTTTCCAAAAAGAGATCTGACGCAGCACTGCCGGGCTTTTCAACAGCGGAGGAAGATCATGCCTACAACCGTCTTTTTACACTTAGAGTATCCAAGCTGCATTGGCGAATAGCAAAACCAGTGCTCTTTGTCCCTGACATGATTTCGTCCATCGTCATATCCATCCCTCGGCATCAGCATTTTTGCTTGATCTATATAACAGAATCTGGATTGAATCTTCTTTTCCATCTATTTGGACTACAGCTTTGTAATCCCTACTCCCAAACCTGGGAAAAAGATCCAAAGTTGGCGGACAACCAAAGACCAATTTCGCTGACCTGTCATTCCTGTAAATTAATGGAGAAAATGGTTTCTGGCCGCTTTCTCCCTGTTCTGGAGAGCCGCCAAGCTTTCTCAAACTTCCAGTTTGGTTTCCGCAAAAATCGTTCAACTGCGGACCCCTTGGTAAAACTAGACCATGACATCGGGAAGCCTTCTCAACTGGTGGGATGGTTCTTGGTGTCTTTTTGACCTTGAAAAGCTTACGACACACGTGGAGAACTGAGATTCTCCTTAAACTCCATTCGCTCAGTTTTCGCGGACTCTCTTTACATCAAATGCCTTCTGTCAAATAGATCTATCCAGGTTCGGTGCTCTTCTATTCTGTCACGCCACTTTACTCTGGATGAAGGCGTTCCGCAGGGTAGTGTTCTAAGTGTACTACTATTTGCTCTCAGATTTAATGATATCGTTACTTCTATCCCAGTGACTGTCAATTTTTCTCTCTATGTCGATGACCTTGCGTTATATAGCCGGTGCCAGGCTGCCTTTTCTCGAACTGCAACTTTCAACTAGCTATTGAGAATATTTTACAATGGGGTAACTCCCATTTTTTCTTTTTCTCCCACAAAACATCAGCAGTGCTTTTTAAGAAAAAGGGGAATCAGAAGAGCTTGCCACCTTCTTATAGCAAACTAACCTTATACGGTTCGCCCATTCCTGTTACTTCACAGGTCAAATTTCTGGGACTCATTCTAGATGACCACTTAACATATGCACCGCATATTAAACACCTGAAAACAACTTGTCATCGCGCGCTTGACCTGTTACGTCATCTCGCCTCAAAATCTTGGGGTGCTGATCGCAAGTCCCTTTTACGCCTCTACATCGCCCTAATCCGATCGAAACTGGACTATGGCTGTGCAGTATACGGCCAGACCTCCACAACACTATACCTATTTGATCCCATCCAAAACAAGGCGATCCGTATCCTGGAGCTTTTCGATCGTCACCCCAGGTGAGCCTTAGTTGAAGCCAATGTGATGCCACTCTCTCTTCGAAGAGAATACATTATATGTACAAGTTATCTTCGTTTTCAAACCCCAATACCGTCTGCTCTGACACCGATTCTGCAGGAGATACCTCAGAATCCCAATTACTGGCCATTTGCAAACACTGTTCATAACATCCTAAATTTCCTTAACATCCCTTTGCAAAAGGTGCTGCCTTTCTCTTACGACGAAGGGTACACACCTTGGCTATTCCCCGCTCCCACCATTTGCTTGGCTCTGACCTCTCTTTCCAAATCTAGCCATCCGGCTGCCTTGTTAAAAGCATCATTCCTGTCTCATTCCGCAGTTCATGATGAATTTACTCCAGTGTTTACTGACGGCTCTAAAACAGGGGACAGTGTGGGCGCATCTGCTGTCTTTCCTGACCGCAACCTCTCCCATACCCTCCCCCCTCATGCTTCAATTTTTACGGCAGAATTAATGGCTATAATGATTGCCCTTTCTCGAATTTTAATCCTTAACCAAGATCACTCTTATGTCATTTATTCAGATTCGCTCAGCGCGCTACAAGCGCTTAAAACCCCTTATTCTAAAAACACAATGGTATCCGCTGTACAACAATTTCTTCGGCTGCTCCATTCCCGTAAGAAAGAAACAAATTATTTTATGTTGGACCCCCTCTCATGTAGGGGTAACTGGCAATGAAATCGCTGACAGAGAGGCCAAAATGGCCACCTCCTCTTTTCGAAGTTGTTCCAGGTACCTCCCGGACGCCATTCGACAAGGCTGCCTCCCATCAACTGATTACTATCCTGCTCTCCGACAAGGCTTTCGATCTTGTTGGCAAGAGTGCTGGACGAGTGATCAGCGAGGAGCGAAACTCAGAAACATAAAGCCGAATATTGGTGAGTGGTCTTCCTCCCACAGACGAAAACGCTTACACGAGGTGATACTTGCACGCCTCCGTATTGGCCACGCTAATATCACTCACAGTCACTATATGTCACGGGACCCTCCTCCCATTTGCAAATTTTGCCGTTGCCACACCCCTCAATCTGTTCGCCATATCTTCATTGATTGTTCCCATCTGGACCCTATTCGCCGTCGTCATTTTCCTACTTTACGGTCCATAACACCTTCTGAAAGATTATCCCATATCTTGTCTGAATCTTCCCACTTTAGCAGTAACTCTATTTTCTTGTATCTTCAAGAAATGAATATTCTTTATAACATTTGATTTTGTTATGTAATCTTAAGACTATTTATAATACAAGGGTATAATTTTATGTAGTTTTTATTTTTGACTGACTGAATATTCATTTCGCCATTCAAATCTCCCTTTGACATTTGAAGATTATATATATGACATTGCCCTCCATGGTGCTGATTTTTTTTTCAGCCCAGTATGGCCGCTTCTCTGTGAGCCGTGGTGGGTCCTAGTACACTGACTCAAAAAAAAAAATATATCGTCTGTGATAGTCCCTCCTCCAGCTGTTTCGCATTCTTTATATATACTTCCAAACCTATCAACGAATGTCCGCATATCTTCTTCCTGATTCTTTCCAATATTGAAAAATTCTCTCATCTTATTGAATTGGTCAGTGACCTTGTTTTTACCGTATCTTAATCCCAATTTTTGTATTATCGACTCCTCTCCTCCTATCTTCATTTTTTATCTCCTTAATCGTTTCAACAACTTTTCCTCCTAGTTTAATCTCTAATCCTTGGTATCTAACATATTCTTTTTCTATATAATTAACCATGTTTTTACTTTTCCTTCCACTCCTCGAAATTCTTCCTTTCTTCTCCATAAAACCATGGGATCCTGTTCTAGTATCTCTCCTACCTCCTTCAGTTATATCTTTGTTTGAGTCAGGCATCTTCTTCACTCTTTCCTTCGTACTGCTACCACTTTGACAAAATTTCCTGATACGAAGCAGCTACAACAACTCGCCTAAAGAAAATTGCTGAAGTGAGTAAAGAGATTGAAGTTTCTTGAAAGATTGACGATTAAAAATAACGCTTCATTTACACGTGAGAATATAGCAAAGATGGTCCCTAATTTGCTTTACGCGCAATAAATTACTGCCTGTTATTTTTAAAAATACATAATCAAAAGCCACGACCACCTTAAAGCAGAAAAGCTTCTAGAAAAAAACATTTAAAGAAAAAAAAAAAAATACCTTTTAACGTGCTTTATCCCCTATGCAGGGGGTAACACGGGGGGACCACAGAAAATCGAACTTTAAGGCCGGCTATCCCAAACCAGCGCCACCAACGTGTTCGCAGTAGAGTTTTAATTCTTGCCCCCAGGTAGATAAAACTCCAACTGCTACGCGGAAGATTTGAACCAGCGTCCTCTCGTATGAGAGGCGGCGACTCAACCTCTAACACTAATAATAAAATTAAACTTAGTCGACACCAATTATAAATTATACGTGATCTTCTTCAACGATAACGACATCGATAACATTCCCTTTCCTGTAATTATAAAAATACATTGAATAGTTTAGATTTAATCATAACGTATTAAAAAAACTGCAGATACTTATAAGAGAACGATGGTAAAGTTTTACAATATATAAGAAATATGTGAAGCCGAATTAATACCATGTTAGAGCTCTTAATAGGTTAATGCGAGGAGAGTGAGTAAGACGATCGTTTAAGATATAGCCAAGGAACCTCTCCTACAATTTTATTTCTATGGATGACCCGTATAGATTAAGGTTCGAATTTGACCGTCACTCTTCACCCCTTCCGCCTACATAAGACAGCAGAGATTTTTATTGTACAAGTGAAAAATATTAGAATCGTTCCACTAGGTAATGTTTTATTTATGACGAGTTTAACCCGGCGTTCCATGGTAGCTCCTTCAACATAAAATGTCAGGTTGTTGACATAGAACTTATTTCTGTAGGACACTGAGAACGTTGCCTTGGTGTACACCTTCATACTAAGGTAATTTTAAATGAATGAGTCAAAGGAGATTTTACTCTCCATCAGCGGGATTCGAGCATTGGACTCCGTGGTGCTAGTCGGTAA
>JABUQX010048161.1:42500-67500 GCA_015478945.1 Trachelipus rathkii
CTATTTACTACTATATATTTGGTAGTCAGATAATTTGAGGTTCCAATATTAACGTCAAGATGTCAATAAATCATTCAACTCACACTATACTTTCTCCTTGAAAAGAACTCCTCAAAATTTATTACAGCAGACAGAAGATGCGAACTGTTATTACATTTTTTTTTTTTTTTTTTTTATTTTGCAAAAAAAACACGCGTATTAAAAACATCATCTTTATATGTTTCTTTTGAAACTTTTTCTGTTAGTTGAATTTGATGGAAGAAACCCCATAAGAAAGAACTCGTTCCAAATCATTTCCAAATCTGCAATGAAATTTAAAATCGATTCAGTAGAAAATAAGTTATCCTCATTTACCTGCCTTTTACATCAAAAAAAATCATTTAGGAATAAAAAAAAATTCATCCAGATAAAAAAATATAATACCAAAAGAAAAATATGGCACAACCATTCTAATCCATAAAAATGAAAATAAATTAAGTAAAGAAATATGAAAAAACAAAGCAAAAAACAAAATAATAAAAAGAAAAAAACTTTTTCTGCCCCCCCCTATAAAAACAAGTAAAAAGTTTTCATCCCTTATATCTACACTTCTTTCCTTTCATATATATATAATATATATATATATATATATATATACAATATATATAAATATATACACTGTATATATACTAATTATATATATACTATTATAAGATATTTTTTAAAACACCATATAAGATATAATATATCTTTTAGCTTTCTAGTTTTTCTTTCTTTCTTTCTCATCTCTCTGATTTTCCCAAAATTGGGAGTAAGGAGCGCTACAGATGCATCGGAAAAAGAAAAGCAGGAGGAGAGTATGACAAATGTCGAAAAGAAAGCCGCAGCCTTAGCCCCTTCAGTACTATTTAATTCAGTGAACAGCTCGTCACAAGACAGTAAAATCCACCCTAAAGCTTCATGGGAACGTGACGCGACGGACCTCCACTATGGTAAATCGTCAATAGGGATGGGCTCATCCCTTGGCCCCAGGTGGGCCACAACGCATGTCCCCCATACAAACCCCGCCATTCTCTATCATGCACCTTTATTCTCGCCTCTGCAAAACTCACATTTTCTCCTTCAGACATTATCTTTACTTCACCAGACTCAAATGCCCTTTTCTCTCGGTCTCCCAAGGCGGTCGGTTCCCAACACACTCTCCACTATAAATCCGCCTTAAAATCCGACTATCATTCATCCTTTCACGTGACCAAACCAAACTATTTCAACATACTTTCAATTTATTCTCGTCTTTTAACCCCTTTCTCATCTCCAGCACAACTCTCTAATAACGTTATCATTCCTCATTCTTATTAATTCTTCTCATGCACCTAGCATGCCCCTAAGAATTCCATGAACACATTGAACTTTAAGATCTATATTTCTTAATTCCAGACCCATAGGTCTGTTCACTTCACCTCATAACAATAACACAGGTAAGCCAACATAACGTCGGCTGCATGTAAGGACTCTAGCGCACTCAAGACTTAGTTCCACTATATTCACCAAAGATTTCATATTGTTCCACCCCAGCAACCTCCTGCATTCACAACTTTCCTACTACACTCTGCATCATCGTTCCCTTCTCATCCCAACACACTACGCTCTAATCTTTAAACTCAGACACTTGTCGCAGCTGCTCACCATCTAAACATAACTTCACATTGAGGGACTGTCCTCACTCACAACCATAAACCTTACTTTTTATCTACGTGTTACTTTCAAACCCTCCTTTTACATACCCTGGCAAATCTCTCTACCAATCTCATCAAACTCTCTTCAGATTCGCCACACAGAAACCAAATCTCACCCGCATAATATATATATATTAATATATATAATATATATGTTTATATAATATATATATTATATATATATATATTATATGATACCTATTATTTTATATATTATATTTATATAACGTATATATATATATATATATAATATATAATACTATATAATGTAACAATCTTACTAATTTTCATACGTAGTTAAGTATAGGGCAATTTTGGATTTCAAAAGAAAAAAATAAAGATCTCAAAATTTACAAATATATATATATATTATATATATTATACATATATACTATAATATATATATATATATATATATATATATACTGAGTTAATATATCTGTATATATAATATATATATACCATATAGATCATTACACTATTTTTTCTTTCTTCCTCAATTAATAATTATAGTATATTCTTTTAAACTAGAAAATGCTACTGCAATCAGTTTCTTTAAGTGATAGGTCGAAATTGTTTACCATCTTCATTTATATGTAAACCCTCCCCTTTTATTTCTAGAATTTATGAAAAAAGGTAAAAAAATAAAAAAAAAAAAAAAAAAAAAAAAAAAAAAAGGAGGTAAAGTGATCGAAGTTGGTCCAGATTCCAAGGGGAATATTCAAAATTATATACACCATATGTAAGACATCGAGTATTCGGAATATATTAGAGATCAATATACTCGCAAACTGCAATTTATCTAGTTAGGGAAAAATAGGAGTAATATTGGAGTAATGTATACGTGTGTACATAATAATAGAATCATCTGAATCAGTTGCAACATTTTGTTTTCATTATACTACACGTTATTATATACATAAAAATTATTCCACCATCATTTCACGGCCGTAGAGTTTGGTAGCAAAACGGTAAGACATTATTAAAAACAAAAGAAATTATGAAAGGAACAATCGTTAGCAAGTAAACAGGTAAAAAATGACACGAAAAATGACTTTGTTTACAACTCAGGTAACAGATTACGTCCGAATAAAACCCAATAATTTTACTCAAAGTCCTTTTACAGCATAGTTTATAGTACACGTTTTGTGCATACATAATTTATTTCCTTTTCTTTGGAGACTTTACTAAATTATACTGGGTGTTCATAAAGTCTTCGCTAAGTTACACAACATACACCGAGAAACAGAACAATTAAGTTACGACAGGAAAGTTCCCCCACACCCCTTATTTCGCCGTTACAGTCCGAGCAGGTCGAAGACAAAAATAATCCACCCTACGGTTCCGCACACCGACATGACCCGACCAACAGGGTATCTCGTCAATGTTTGGATTCTTCCCCTGGGCGCACTCCCGCACACCTGTTTAGCCATCCCCATCAAACAAAACCATTCACTACTATTATGTACCATATCATCTCGCTTGAAAAAATTCATCATTTATTTCCGTTCAGACACTCCTTTAACCACTCGATCCATTTTCCTAGGTCCCCCAGCAGGTCGATTCCCCCAACACTCTCACCTCTATTACTATCCACTCAACATCATACCTGTCATCTCTTTCATAATAACAAAGATATCTGTTCGAAACTCATTTATTCCCTCATTCACGTCTTTCTTCGCACCACAAGACAACTGTGCCTAACACCTCATCTCCTCTTTTTATCACTTTTGCTCACACCTACACGCCCCTAGAGGTTACTCAATCATGAAAAATGACTTTGTCACTTTAGATCTATACCTGCCTTATTCCACTTCACAGATTCGCATACTATATCATTAACACCGGTAACAACATACCCCTCATGCAGAACCCTAGTATTCTAGACTTGTCCCTTTTGCATTCACGCAAACATTAATGGCCACCTTCCTATCACTAACAACTTTCCTACTCACATCCGTTCCCTTTTCATCCAGCGATATAGTCTTGAAATGATTTAAACTCGAGATAACTTGTTCAGTTGCTCCACGCATCCGCAACATGAATTTCACCGCCAGTACTCTACTACGCACACGGCCACCATCTTTAATCTGCAGTTACTTTCAAAACTCCTCTAACCAATTCTCTCAAAGACTTCTTCAGATTTCAGCACATAAAAAAGATATCTGGATGCTATATTACAGGGGGCACCCCCCCCCACTCTCCTCCATTCTAAGATCAGTGTTTAACCTAAACATTTTTCTCCCTATCTTCAATTCTTTCATCACCCCCATATATAATATATATATGAATATATATTACATGATATATTATATATATATAATAATAATAGGATTGATAGTAGCTAATATATATATATATAAATATTATATATTATATAAATAATATATCTATATATATTGGTGATGGAGGTCATGAATGACCTCTTATAATAGCGAAACGCACATATTAATAACAAAATAAAATGGACCTCTTAATATAGCAATGCAAAATTAATAACTCAAACTAATTAGCGAATGTAATTATAGACTTTCAAAATTCGCAAAAGCTTTCGAAATGGCAATACTCTTGTTTATTGTGATGACAGTGCAGTATCTACGGATCCGATCAGATTTTTTTGATCTTATTATGGAATTATTTATTAAATAACATATAATAATTTGCTTATTGAACAATTGTTCTCTTGTTTAACGGTGAGTGCAAATGACCCCAAAAATATTTGATGATATTATGGTATAAATAAAAATAAATTAAGTAGAAAATATGAGGGTAGGCCCTATTAGGAGGCCCAGGTGTAAAGTGACTTGGTAGAACTTTCAATATAGTCTTTTTCCATCAGTTCTTAGTTAGTTTATTCGATGGTAGAAAGCTTTGGGTTAGACATAAACCAACAAAGCCTAATTCCTCCTCAAGGGCTTCTTAGTAGGGAACCTACTGTACTTTCCTAAAATTTCTACTAATTGTATATACTTTTTACAAAATGCAAGTAGTCCGATGTTAGGCCCTACTTGTTTATATTCAAAAGCTATCGACGCTAGAATAGATAACATCTTGCAAAAAATGGTATATAGAACTTATCGATATTAGTCTTTTTCGTATTATTTATTGTTTAGTACTTGTTTTCTTGTTATTGCACCGCAGGGATTCTGGGGTTCCAGAATGGCTGCTCAGGCTACTTCTTGTAAAACTGCACATTTATGATCACTAACTAATCGCTTGTGTTTAATTTCTATCCTTATTGACATAATAGAAGTTCTGCCTCGACTAACGAATTATACACAGCAGAACCCTTCGGAGTCATTGTGACCCTGAGAGTGACTAGGCCGCACTGGTAGTGGCCACACACGAACACCGTAGCCATGCATCTCCATCTTCTCTTTCAAGTAGTTGATTCGCGCACGTGGTGTAGGACATGCGTTCGGTTAGTAGGATGGTTGTGTTTTGTCACAACGTCTCAAGCGCGCATTTACATCAATTCGTCAAACTTCTCTTCTGTGGGGCGGCTGTTGGCGTGATCATCCTGATAACGCCTACTGTCTTCTCACTGCAAGGAGCTGCAGACCAACTGCACGTAAGAGACAGCAGTGGTGTCGAGAGCATTCTCACTGGCTTTTAATGTGTGACGGACACCTGGCTCTCAATACACTGACAGCCTGACCCAAACGTGCTTCCAGGTGCGCAGAGCGGGTTGAGTGCTCGCGGCAATTGTCCACTGGGGGGAATTCTGGTGGCGGTCTGAGGGAAGGGGGGACTGCGAGAACCACACACTGGGAGTCCATTAAGGCACCCCCCGGCCGGAGAGCTAAAAAAACGCCAATTCATCCGCGACAGTACGCCACTCATCTTCACATCAATGTAAAACCTAGTACTTGGGCTTGGCTAGATGAGGGTGATTCTCATAAATCCACATCACGTCTGTACTATCACCTGTTCATTTGAGAGCAGACCCTATCACCTGTGTAAGTGAAAGGCCACCTAACAAACACTCCAGCTCGTCTTCTGAATACTGCAGCAAAACCACGCTTTTTGTGCCTTGAGGTGCCCTGGAGTGTCTGCATTTTACATAATTTTCCTACTGTTAAGGAAGGTTATTATTATTATTATTATTATGAAATTATATTAATTATTTTATTATATTATTATTTATTATTTTATTCTTGGCCATTTTGCTTAATTGTTATATTCTTAAATTATTTTCGTTTTAAAATATTTTAATACGTTTCTATATAAATAATTAATTAATTATATATATTTTCATATATAACATTATGGACAGCATATATCCCTATAGATAATCGATTATAGTTAAGATTAAGTATCAATAATTTATTCAAAAATATATACTATATTACTAATGTTTCAATAAACTGTTAAGCATATTACAATTTAATTATTCATTCAATTACTTGCTAAGAGATCCGTTGCCTTAACATAAGATAGTTTTGGTGACCCAAGAGCCACTTAGTTTTGGGTTAAATAAGTTATTTAGGTATATATTCTCTTTTTGTATATCACGTTACGGGTACGATTTAGCCTATTACATACTTAGGTCAAAATTATATTTTTCATATCAATCTGATCTTATTTCTGTAATATACGGTGAGTTGCATTAAGAAAACACTGTACGTTTATGGGTCACTCGTTAAATAATTTAGGCCTAAATAATTTAGGCCTAACGTCCTTTTTGTATACCATGCTGATTTAAGCCTATACCAGGTCAAAAGATCAAATTTTTCCAATTTTAAGAACAATTTTTTACGAAGTAAACTGAAGATATTTGTTTATTGTTATTATTTTTTATAAATATATTCATACACTGAAACAGCTTGGATCGGTAATATCCTTTAAGCAGGTAAGAAGGTCAATGTTTTTCCTTAACTTGTTGATTGGTCGGAGTTAATCTCTTTTATCTATATTGACTCCTTAGTATGTGATTGGGTCGAAGAAATTATATTTATCGTTCTTTGAAAATTTAAATCTCAGGTACTTCATACTTGTATTTGAACTCAGGTGTGTTTTATTATATTTTAGAACACCATACTCGATTTTTAAAATCATATGTCATTTTAAGTCTGTTTAAGCGGTTGCACAAGTTATTCTAGATTATGTATTTAAATAGTTGTTTTATTTTTTTACTAAGTGTATATCATTATTTTATTAAATAAAATACTTAATGGATGGAAAATAATTAATTTCAACTCTAGAAATAGATTTATTAATTAGTTCACAGTATTATATAGTGATCACGTTGGGAAAGCAAAACGCAAGAGTCGCTCTGGCAAGGCGTGATGGCCGGTCGCTGGTGACCTGACGCATGAACCCCCGGCGTAATTATTTACTTTACGCGTCCTGCTGGATAAATATGGCTGCGTTGGTTAATTTCCTCCCGGTAGTGTGCCATTTCAAAAATTTATGAGGTTGATATCTTTTGACACCGTCTTCCATAGTATGTATATATTTGTTCTGTGTACTGTTATTTCAAGGTATTATTTACGAAAATCTTATAACATGTGTTCAAGCAACATTAGTTTATTAAAAGTTCTGGATATCTCAGTGTCTTTTACTTACAACACCAGGGAGGTATTTCTCGTGTTGTCCGAATGCATACATTACATCTGATTGGTGAGAAGAAGGTTTTGACTTACACAAGATTGAATTATTTTCATGTATAAATATGAATTGTAAAAAAAAAAAAAAAATCCCAATGTTTCAAACTTTAAATTCTGGTGTTTGGGCGGAAGTTCCATAAAATGAGATGTACGCGTTTGTAACAATGGTAGTCGGGGTAAGTCTTATCATCTTGCTAATGTATACTTTTATCAACCGATGATTGTAATATAGTAATAATATTTTTAGATTAAACACTTTTTCATAACTTTTACATAAGAGAAGGATTAAAACCGTCAAGTGAACATAGGCCTGAAAGGGAAGGGTATTGGAACATTACTTCTATATTCTATTAACTCTAACGTTTGCTATTATGAGGTGTACACTTTAAAGGCAATAAGACTTGTTTGTGATCATTGACTAAAGTAATATAGATCTTAAAGATGGGATCTGCAAAAGAGGAAACAATGGGTCCTACGTCAACTAGCCGGTAGTATTTGTTTCTATTTTCCTCTAAGGAATATTTATAACTTTAGGTATGGCTATAATAACAAACTGCTTTCTACAAAACATAATGTTTTTCAAGAAACTTTTACGCAAGTGAATAGTGTAATTTTCTATGACTAAAATTAAAAATCATTCAAGTAGAAATAAATGAACGATTCATAATATATGAAACGGTATATTTTTGAATAATACAAAATAATGATGTTAATGAAATAGAACGTCGTATCATAAAGAAAATATTTTCACTGTATGAGGCGCAGAGTAGTAATATATACGTTCTCCGGCGGGGCATTTCATGCGTCGTTTTTCGCACACAGTGGTCACGCTTGCTGGGGCGCTTTGCGTTTCTTTCTGCTTCACGTGATCTACTATAAAATTTATTAATTATTATTATCTATTCTAGTTGAATAATAATTAGGTGTGTCTCGTCCATGTAAGTATTCTATTATAGGTAATATTTGATCATACCGTAGGGTAAAATCAATAAAATACACTGGTTTAATACGAAAATCAGTAATCGTTGTGCATTCTGCTGTAACTCAGCTAAAATGACTATGATTTTAAAATTGAGTTGGGGTCTAAAGATATAATCACACCCTGCTCAAATACCGAAGTTTAAAGAACAAATGGTTTAGATTGTTTCTATATAAGACGAATAAATAATCTCTTCGACCAATCACATACCGAGGAATCTATAGCAGATTAAGGATTAACTTTCCGACAATACACAAGTAAGTGTAAATCATTTCCTTCTTAACTTGCTTAAATGGATCTTACCGACCTGCATGTTTTTGAGTGTGGAAATAATTTATAAAAATAATAATAATTACAATCGTTATTTCTCTTGTCTATACGGTGGAACTTAGACTGTTTGACCTCTGGTATTTAGGCTTTAAATCACCGACTGGGATCAATCAGATAAGGCTGTATCCTAAATTCTTAGGCCTAAATTTAGGCCTAACGTGTTTATATGCACACAATTTTTACATGAAAAAAGGTCAGTTTTGAAATTATTATTTTGACTCTCTGGTAACAGTGCGTTTCGCTCCCTGGGTACAGAATAGGAATATTATCCTAAAATTTTAGGGCTGGTAAAGTAGCTTATTTTCAACACATTTTACAGAGAGAGGTCTTTTTCTCGTATCTGTAAGGAGTGCGTGTTTTTGTGTTTTCTCGTGCTGGATTAGGCTCACTGTACAATAGATAAATAATAAACGAAATCCTGAAATTATTTTAAAAAATTTTGAAATATTTTTAGTTAATCATCGAGCGAATAATATAAATGGTGAAGTGAATAACTGGTGGAGTGAAACCTTTTATATTTAGTGAGAACTTTCATAGGAATTTTTTGGGTAATATAAATTATCATGTTATTTTTTCAAGTATACGTAAGAACTTATTTTGTTAATTTATACTTATTACATGGCTAAAGATGTGTACAAGTCAGTTAGTTCAATAGAACAAAAACGTGGCATTATTGCTTTGGTGTACCGAGGGTGGGTGATAGGAAGGGTGACGCTACTGATTTACCTGATTTATTGCTTTATAGGTACGTAATATTGTTCTTTAATAAAATTTCATAAATTTTGTTAGTAGAAAAGTTTATTTAAAATCTGTGATAGTGTATTATTTATAACAAAAAGTATTGGGAACAGTTAATACTAAACTCTTTGTTGCAAGGATAATGATGATTTTTATAGGAAGTTTTTAAAGAGGAGACTTTTGATATATAAGTTTCAGTATATTTTTGAATGAGTAATATATTTTATGTAATCGTAAATAATATATTAAACATATAAATGTTTTATAATAATATACGTTATAATTGTGTGAGGAGAGAGGCGTGTGTGGTGTGTGTGTAAATGTTTATATATCTGTTTGTGAGTGTAAGTATATCTGTGTGTGTAAGTAAATCTGTGTGTGTAAGTAAATCGTGTGGGAGTGTTAAGTAAAATCCTGTGTGTCGACGTGTAAGTAAAATCTGTGTGACGTAGTAATCTGCTGTTGTTGTATTATGTAAATCTGTGTGTTGACGTGTAAAAGTGAATATCTGTGTGTTGAGTGTTGTTGTGTGTGTGTAAGTGTTAATGTTAAGTGTCCTATGTTAATCGTATGCTGTCCATAGTGTATTTCGTGTATTATAGTGTCACATGGTGGAATGTGTTGTATAAGTGTATAGTGGTGTCCTGCGGTGCTAAAGTGTAATATGTAATGTGTTCTATTGGGTAAATGTTAGGTTAGTGTCATAGTTGAATGTGTGTATCGGGAGTTGTCATAGTGAAATGCTTGTCATGTATACAGTCGTAGTGTGATGTTGTGCTGGATGGTTTGGTGTGTTGTTGTGTGATTGTTATGTGTGTTCTAAATATACATATAGGCATTGAAGTAAATAACACATTTAAGTATAGAATAGATAAAATAAAGATAAAATAATAAAATAATAAATAAAAATAAATAAAAATATAATAAAAATAAAAAAAATAAAATAATAATAAAATAAATATACCAGTATAATACCAAAATTATTTTGTATTTTAATATATATGAGTTAAAGCAGTAAAACATATGAGTTAAAGCTAAGTAAAGCTTCGGGGGAGTTAAAGCAGTAAATACAGAGTTTATAGTAGCAGTAAATGGCAGTATAATCAAAAGCATACTAATCCACCTTGTTGTTAGGCGTCAAACCTCTACTTGATTTTTACGTGGATGGTACTCGTTTAAGGTAGTAATGTCTGAATATAATATATGAGTTAAAGCAGTAAAACATTATGAGTTTAAAGCAGTAATTAAATGAGTTATTAATCGCTCAGTAAGACATATTGAGTTAAGCGTAAACATGAGTTAAATGCAGTAAAGCAGTAAACAAAGACAATACCCTTGTTGCTATGTAACACCTCTATTGATTTACTGATTTACGGCTTGTTTTGGTTTAAATTGGTGTTTTTGAGTGTTTTAGATTTTTTTGTTGTGTTTTGTTGGGGTTTGTGGTTCTTTTTGGAGTTTTTTGGGGGTTTTGTTGTGGTTTTGTGTATTTGTTTTTTGGGTATATTTGTTTTTTTTTTGTTTTGTGTTGTTTGTTGTTTGTGTTTGGGTTAGGGGTTTGGTTTGTTTTTTGGATTTTCGGTGTTTTTTGTTTTTTTTTTTTGTGTGGTGTTTGGTGTTTGTTTTTTTGTTGAAATTAGTTTTTTGGTTTTTTTGGTCAGTGGTGTTGTTTGTTGGTTTTATGTTTTTGATTTTTGATCGGGTGTGGGGGTGGTGGGTGGGTTGTATGTAATTTTTTAGGATAAAGTATTTGTGAAGTTATATGCTTAAAAACATCTGAGTCTATTAGCAGTAAACACATGCAGTTAAACGAAGTAAAGCAGTTAAATATACATGAGGCATCTATCCCCTAGGTGTTAGGTAACACTCTCCTATTGATTTAACTGATTCTAGATGGGGGGGGGGCAATCGTTTAATTAATATTGTGAGTTAAGCAGTAAAACATATGTGAGTTAAAGCAGTAAATACATGAGTTAAGCAGTAAGCAGTAAAACAAAAAGCATACTAATCCCTTTAGGTGTTAGGTAACGAGGGTAGGGTTTGATTTACTGATTTACTGCTTTAATGTTATGTAATGTTTATTGTAATATGTGGATGTAAAGCAATAAAACAGGATAGAGTTGAAAGCAGCTAAGAACATGAGTTTTAAAGCTAGTAAAGGCAGTAAACAAAAGCATACGAATGCCTCTTTAGGTGTTAGGTAACACCTTTTTTGATTTACTGATTTACTGTTACTTGCTTTAAGGTTATTAATGTTTAATGTTTTTATATTAAATATTATATCTTCAATAAATAAGTAAATAAATGTTAATAAATATCTTAGACCTTCTGGTTTTTTCTTCTACATTAACTTTCTTAACAATGTGTATATAATTAAAGAAGTATAAGTATATATTAAAACTATAATCTGTGATTGAGTTACATAGTTTTAGGTTCGCTGAAAGTTTTTAATAAAATGTTTAAGTCATGAATCAAAATGATTTGGCTTGCATAGCTATATATATGTAATAGTGTAATATGTTATTAATATATATTAATATATTGTATATATTATTTTATAGGTATTTATTATATTATAATATATTATATATTTTTTTATTATTTTATTTATATTTATATAATATATAAATATATTTTATATATATATATATATATTTCATTGTTGCAGGAATATTGCGCCTTGCGGGCGCCTCGACGGGCTGGATTCGCGGATTTGATACCTCAACTTTGATGTCGGGCGGGTACGCGGCGGGAGGGGACGTGGCGGCGGGGTCGTGGGCCCTCGCGCGGTGGGATCATGCTGAGCGGGTGTGTGCGGGGATCGTGGCTCTTCGCGCGTGGGATCATGCCGCGGCTCTTGGGTGGGGCAGCTTTATGTACTAGAGTGAGACAAAATGAATCGATCATCAAAGATGAAATCTACAATATATGATGTGTATTTAAAGATGACTTCATCAAGAATGAGTTCAATTATTTCACCTCCAATAAAAAAAGGAAGTGATGAGTATGAGTGATGTGGGGTTAAGTGTCTACCTGTGCGTGATGAAGTGTTAAGTGTAATATGGGGCGCGTAGTTAAGTGTTCTATGCCGGCAGTTGTAAGTGCTTATAAGTGTTATAAATGAATACTATACTCATAAGTGAGGAAGCATCCTATTCAGATTGTTACATATAGCACCATTTTCGAATTTCCTCAATACGCTTCATTCTTAGCGGGTAGAACTACCCATATTAGGGCTATTCGGGGCTCAGGGGGAGGCTAGAAAGGCTTGGAAAAAAGTTGGCACTCAGTTGTCATATGTTGGCACTCATGTTTTGGCACGTACTGTTGGCACTTTCACTTTTGGATTTCATTGTCACTCACTTGGAACTTCATTTGGCATCATTGGCTACTTCACTTGGGCATCTTCACCGGTGTGCACTCACATTCTGCACTCATTCTAATATTACTCATTAGAACAGCTAATAGAACATCCTAGTAGGTATTCTTCGGTGATGGGGAACCATCCAAATGTACTGAATCATCAAATGTACCTGAACCCTGCAATAAATTCTTGAGTCATCAAGATGATGATAAGAATGACGTCATCAAAGATGAATCATCCAATAATGCTGAAACTTTAAAGATGGCATCATCAAAGTTGAAGCCATCAGAAGATTGATTATTCTAAGATAGGTGCATCAAGATTGTAAGGGCGGTATAAGTGGTCTATAGTGTGTATGTATGTGGTGTGTGTGTGTGTGGTGGTGTATGTAGTCTCTTGGTGAGTGTAAGTGTCTATGGGTAAATGTAAGTGTTTCATGGTTTGAGTGTAAGTGTGTATATTAGGTGTCATGGATGTGAATGTGTGGTATAAGTGTCAATAGCGTGTAATGTGTTATTATAGTTGCACATTTTGGTGTGTATTATAGTGTTCATAGTATGTATAGTGGTCTATGGGTAAATGTAAGTGTCTTTATGGGATAAGATGTAAGTGTCTAATGTGTTGAGTCGCAAGTGTGTGTATATCAGTGTCTATAAGTGAAATGTGGTGTATAAAGTGACATGTGTGTATAAAGTGTCAATAGTGTACGTGTCATGGAATGTGTGGGTGTGTGTGTGTGCTGTGTGGTGTGTGTGTTGTGTGTGTGTGTGGATGTGTGTTTTTCGTGTGTGTGCGCGTGTGTAAATGTGACCGAAATATCAAGGTCAAAACATCAAATAGGGGGGCTACGCCCCTAAAGGGTGGCCAAAAATAGGGTGGGCCAAAATTGAGACCCATGGAAGACCAAAAGGGTTGGTCGAAAAAATTTGGGTCTCAAAAAATTAGGGTTCTCAATAAAATATTAAGGTTCCTCGAAAATAGGGTTCTCTAATAAGAGATAGGTTTCTCATAAAAATGGGGGCTTCAAGCTCGTAAAGGGCGCCATTAAATAGTTGGGGAGTCACTAGCGTATCATTACGGTTGCTTTTTAACATGCAACGGTTTGGCGCGCCCTTTCTTCGAAAGTGCGCCATCAATAATAAGGAATCAAGGCCGAAAAAAGGTCAAGGCCCTGTAAGAATAAAGGTCACTGGTCAGTACATAAAATTTTGGGCAAAAAATCAGAGGATGTAATAGTGAGTATATAATAAGGATAAATTTATGTCGTCAGGCAATAAATAAATTTGTGACGCACTCCTATTTTTTCGCCCAATGGGATGTACTATCCTTATTGGAGATATAATATGTTGGGTAATCATTTTTTCCCCCATTTTGGGCCTCCGGAATCCATCTCCTACTACTTAACACATCATAAAATAAATAATAAAAAATCATATAAACATATATCCGAAATATATCCAAAACATTTTTTATTAAATAAGAATATTTTTTGTTGAAATAAATAAAATACGACTAAAATAAATCAGCGAAAATGAGAAAAAAAATATGAGTTTTTTTAAAAAGAAATTAAATATATTTTTAATTATTTTAAAATTAAGTTACAACAAACTTTATAGAAAGGGAAAAAAGTTTCGAAATTTCAGTAAACTGGAGGGAAAAAGTTTTTAATATATATTCTTTCGCTATCTAAGATCTTGTTATAAATAAAAACTTTTCTCTTTTTAATATAATTAGGTTTGAAGAAGTTAGATTAACTTTATAAGTTTTATATTCGATTTAAAACTTTTGAGAGAAAGTTTTTAAAATACAAGATATATGTATATATGAAAAGGCAATAGATTTAAACTTTTGTAGCATCACAAAAATAGTTTTTTTTTGTAATACGGAAAGGAAGATTTTTTTTAATGTTTTTTTTTTCGGTTTTTTATTTATTAAATAATATTTCTTCCTTCTTTTTTTTCCTCTTCTTCTTCTTCTTTTTCTTTTCTTCTTCTTCTCTTCTTCTTCTTCTTCTTCTTCTTCTTCTTCTTCTTTTTCTGCTTCTTCTCTTTCTTTCCCTTCTTTTTCTGCTAAAATAATTTTTGCAAATATATTTATTTAAATGTATAAAGTTTATCATCGGTAATATCTGATTTATTCATTTGAAATAAAATTTGTTTTTTTTCTTTAGACTACAAGTTTTTCTTATTCACTCAAAGTTTTTTTAAAGCATTTTTAATGTTTCGTTGTTCTATTGATTGACATAGTTTTGCTACACACAACTTACCGACCATCCTCTACACCTCACACACATACATCCCTAACACTGAGTGTTATTCCTATATCACACACACAATCATCCACATCACATTATCACACATTATATCTTTTTGTGTTTTTTTGTTGGACCACACACACACACAGGCACACAGCACACCACAACTGTGCGATAATACGGATAACGTTAAACCGAGAATTTTCTGAGCACGGGAATTAAATAACCTTAATTAACCTAGGTACTCCTTGATGTGGCTACAGGAATAATGTAATAACATAGTATAAAATTTTGAAGGGATTTGAATTTTAGATTAAACATTTTTCAAATAAATAAAACATATCTTCACTTAGTTGAGGAATATTACAATATTTGGCCTAGGAACCTATACCGCCTAATTAACTAACTTAAATCGATCCTAAACCTAACGGCAAACTTACAAATAACTTTCAATTATTTTTATCCATTTCAGCAAAAAAGTAAGAAAAATTCCAATTTTTTTCACTAAAATGTTAAAATCAAAATTTCAAATTTTATTGGGCTAAAGTTTCTTCTTTTAGTTCATGGAGTTACGGGTAATAAAAATTTTCGTTCCGCCATATATCATTATCATTATATTTATATGTTATATATATTATCATTAGATCATATTTCCAAAATAAAAAGTATCAAAGATATTCTATGGGTTATTATCTATATTTATTGGGTATATCTATATATTTTATGATATCTATTTTGTTATATATATGTATATATATATATTATATATATATTATAATAAATATGATATTATAGATATTATATATATATTATTATAGGTATATATTATTATATTATTTTGCTATATATATTTATATAATTATGATATGTGGTTTAAATTAAATAGTATTTATATATAGTATATATTTAATTATATTTTATATACTATTTATTATATATATATATATATACATATATATTATATATATTTAATATTAATTTATTACTTATGTAGTTATATAGATCCGTTAATTTTGTTTAATGTAATTTTTTTCATTTGGTAGTAATATTTTAATTATCTTACATATAAATTAAAATGATATTTTAAAGTATGTATAAACAAGATTTTTAAAATCTTTTAAATTAAATAATAAAGTTAGCAAATATAACTGTTTTCATAGATTTTTTTTTTTTGCAATTAAAACTGTGAAAGAATTTAGAAGTTGGGAAAAAATAATTTTTTTCGGTGGGCAAAATTTATCCGGTCCTTTTTATTGGATTTTTATTTTCTCCTATATATATACTCGTGTTAACATTAAAATAATTATTCATTTACGTTTATTTTATTCTGACTAGGAGGCTCCTAACTAAACATAACTAATGTGCATTTCGATCGATGCAGTAAACCTATATATTCTACATTATATGGATCGACGATGTGATGTAGTAACCCTATACCTTAACTTTTTATTCCTAGATGGAATCTACTTTGCCATAACCTTATTTTTCTCTTTGTTTTAGGGTTTTCTAATAAGTATTTTGGCTCAATACTTCAGAAATATATGACGGTGATCTTTTCTCGTTCTCTTGTCCGGTATTGCCAGTACGTACGCAAGCTTAAAAATAGTATGATTTTAATTTAAATAATTAGTACTCCTTTTGTTATTTAAATTTTTTTGATCCTGTTTATCTACACGCTAATTTATTGTTAATTTCATATAATAACATATATGAAATAAAAGAAAAAACAAAAGCAATCCATAAGGTTATTCCATACTTAATACGATAAGGATATATATATATTTATTATATATTTGTATAAGTATATTAATAATTTTATAGATTTATATATAATTAGTATATTATTTATATGTCTTTTTTTATATATATATAATTATATTTACATTTTTATCCTTTCATTTATTTTTATCTGTCTTGTAATATTTACTTTACAGTTTATATATATATATATATATATATATATCAGGGGCGGCTCGTGGCCTGGTTGCAGGTTTGCCCAACCACCATTTTATATCAATTTTTTTATACTTAACTATTTTATTTATTTTTTATTTTTTAAAATTTTCCTCTCTTGACTAAAGATATTTTTCAATTAAAATTTGCCATTTTATTATAACACTCCAATGATTTATATTTAATGAAAAAAAAAAACGTCATCAAAATTTAGTTAGTCTCATAATGTCAAACCAACATGATTGTTTGCAGACACTTTACATCCAAAAGACTTAGCTACATTTTTGAAGGAGAAAAATGTGTGTGAAAATATGTACGCTGTGGACGCTTTTATACTACAACTGCTGGTTGAATATTCAAGAACAAACCGTCTTGTTTCATACTGAAATTCAATTTGTGAATACGAAACTAATTCGGAAAAATATGTCTCCCATGTTCCTATTAATTCAACGTCTCGGCGACGTAATGAATATGAAATTTGTTTTGCGGTTCTAGTGTCCGATCTCTGCTTTATTTAGTATTTATATTTAATATTCTTCTCTCTCTCTTCTCTCACTTCTCTCTTCTCTTCTCTCTTCTCTCATCTCTCTCTCTCTTCTCTCTCTCTCTCTCTTTTTTTTTTCTCTTCTCTCTCTCTCTATCCTATCTATCTATCTATCTATCTATATATGGTTAGTATATTTAGTTATTTTATATTTATATATATTACTATTATCTATATATTATATATATTATATATATAATAATATATTATGAGTATTAAATTATATTGGGTTATATAGTATATATAATGTATATTATTTTATTATGTGATATAAGTGGCTCATGTCGGTACCCGCCTCCGAGTGGTATTTGTAAGCCATTTTTTTTTTTTAAATCTACTTAATTAAATAAAGTATTAAAAGCTCTAATGGGGCCATATGCGTTTTCATTTCAATTTATTTTTTTTTTAACAATGCATTGAAAGAAATATAATAATAATAATTACAAATATAAGCAAATACTTGTGTGGTAAGATGATATATTTTATTTTTAAAGTATCTTTAATAGTATTTCAAATTGAAATTTTGATAGTTTCCGGTTATAGGTTAGCCTATGATGTAATTATTTTAAAAAGGATTTGAGAGGTTTTTTTTAGAACACCTTTAGTACTCAACAGCTGAAGAGTATTATGTTTGCATTATGACAAGTAACAACCTTTACTACTTTTTTATGAAATTGTTTTCGAAAGATAAATACAAGTGTTGTTATTACTTTTACATTCATTGTGAGGTGGAGGCGGATTAATCGACTATGATCTATATAGATATAGATATATTAAATAAATATAAGTTATTTACTATTTATATTATGTATGGGGCCCCGTTTTAGTATAATTGTATATATTATCCTATTTATGTATATATATATTATACATATACATTATATTATACATATATTATAATATATATATTTATTTATAGCCATCGCTTTATTATTACTACTATATTATTTTACCTATAATATTTATTGATAGGGTGATTGGTGTGTCGTGAGATGTCAAGATGCTAACCACCTATTCCAATTGTACGCACTGAGCCGTCCCTGATATATAATCAATAGGTCATTATATGGGATATAGTTCCTATATATCTTATTATATATCATATTATATTATTATAAATATACTAATAGAGTATTATGTATTGCCTACATTAGAATACCATTATTCTACTTTAAAACACTATAGTAAATTATTGTATCATAGAGTAGTTTATGTATTATATACATTTACATTATACTATATAATTATAGTATTTTTAATATTTATATATGAGCTTGGATATATAATAGTTGTACTAGTATTTATCAGTAATATATTATATATTTTATAACCTGGGCGGTAGAGGTTAATATATATAACGAATGCAAGGTTGGATGTTACGATTTTCTTGATAGTCTGGATATTTTTTTTTTTTTAAGTTGTTTAAGTTTTCTATAAAGACTCGCCTTATTTTTAGCGATTTATTTGTTTAAGATTTTTTGTAAATTTTTTATTATTATTCATTATTTTATTATTATTATGATGAGTTATTAAGAAGGGTTTATTATTATTTATTATTAATTATTATTATTATTCATAATTATTATTATTATTATTATTATTTGTGTGTGGTTGGTGATATAACAAATTAACAAATTTGGTACTTAAGCACTGTAGGAGGGGAAAAATAATATTCATTTTATTACTATTAATTTAATTATATTACTATATATATATTAAATCATTCAATGGAATGCGTTTTATATATTTTCTTATTAGAAAGTGTATAATAGTATTGTATATATATATATATATTAGGTATATATATTATATTATATATATATATATATAATATATATATATATTTATATTATTATATATATATAGTATATATATATATTATATAATATATATATAATGACATAACCCTTAGCTCAAACAAGATGTAAAAAAAGAAATTCTTATTTCTTGTATGATTTATTAATATTAAAATATTGTGAAAGTTGTCATGACTATTATTAGCTTTCTCAGAGATAACTCGAACCTCCTTCAGAAAGTGAAAATTAGGAACTGAACTTTTATTAAGCAAAAATAAAATTACAATAAATATTATGGTTGGTTGTTGTTTTCTTTCTTGATGTCCTTTAAGCAATGTGAGTCCAACAAAATTGAGTTCTGGATACTGTCTAATTTAATTTGGCCCGGCACTTTGTTGTAGTTATCTAAATTGTATATTTATATATATATATATAATATATATATATATTAATATATATATATATATTATATATATATATATTATATATATATATATATATATTATATATTTATTATATATTATATGATATATATTATAGTATAATTTATATATGGATTCTAATAGTTTCCTTTTTGTGGTATGGTTGCAATGTTTCAGGGTGGAGGTATCCTTAATGTTGATTCTATGTTGCTTCAATCTTCTATGTGCGGTGAGGGCGGAATTAGGGGCATCATTATTCAAATCATATTGGTGCTGGTTTATTCTTCTTGTTAGATCATTCGTCTCTCCAGTATATAATGCAGAACAATCATAGCATGGTATTTTAAATAATCACATTTGGGTGTCTTGATAATTAATTTTGGGGGTTTAAATATTTTTTTTAAAGGAATAAGTGTTATTTTTAGTAAAACATAATTTTTTGAAAGGTGTTTTTGTATAGTGGTTAATATTGTAATGTATCGGCAGATTATGTTGGTTATATTTGAAAGAGGGGTTCTAATATAAAATTTCTTTCTTGCTTTTTTATAGGCTAAAATGTGATATTGAGGAAATTTAGGTTTGGAAAAAGTTAAGTAGATAAATTTGTTTTCTGAAAGGAGTTTAGAGGGAGAGCGAAAAGCTCTAAGGTAGTGAGAGGTTAAGGTGGCTAGTTTGGTATTATAAGAGTGTGTGGAAAACCAATGTATGTATGATAGAGAAGAAGTTGGTTTTCTATATATAGAATAAGAGAGATGTGCTGAGTCTTGCCAAGAAACTAGGGTGTCTAAGAAAGGAATAGAAGAGTTATGTGAAAGTTCGTATGTGAAGGATATGGACGGGTGTAATGTTGTTTATGTGAAGGAGAAAGTGTTATTTAATAATTAGTGTTTTAGGGGTTGCGCCAGAATTGTCATGACTTAGCCGAAGCCATGTTGGTTAAGAGGAGGGGTGGGAGAATTATGAAATAATGCTTCAATGAGCTCATGAAGATATTGCTAAGTGTGGGAGATAAAGGGAAGCCTTGAGATGCCATGAGTTTGTTTGTAAAAAGAATTGTTAAGTGAAGAAACTATGATCAAGAGTAAGGAGAAGTTAATTTATCTTGTGACAGGAAGGATCTTTTAGATGGGATTTATTTTCTGTCAGTAGTTTTTTGTCGCTGTCAGTATAACTGTTACCATGTGACATTAAGTACATGTTAAAAAGAGAAGTACGTCAAAAGCCTTAGAAATTGGTTGTGGTGGTACGGGTAGTGTTTGTGTACGTTGTATAAACGTAGTGTAAAGGATGAGAAGTTTGAAATTGTGCATATTGGTGTGACGTTGGGAGGATAGCCAGAGGAAGATTTTGTATTTTAACACAGTTTGTATTGAAATGATAGGTCGTAGGGGGTGGTTTTGGGTTGTATGTACTTTTTTGGGGAGTCCGGTAAAATCGTGCTAATTTAGTCCATGTAAGATCTATTTGACATTAATGATATCAGGTGTTTGTGAAAACCAATGAGTTTGAGATTTTTATTGAAACTTATTTTGGTGGGAATTTTTAAGTTTATTGTTATCAAGTTTAATGTATGTATTAGCATCGGCGAGAATATTATTACATTTATTTATATAATTCATGTTGTCAATTAATACAATTTGGTTACCTTTGTCGCTTCTTTGATAAAGCAACATAGAATTTCATCGGTATTTAATTTTGTTTATTACTGGTAACTAATTCATTAAGTAAAAATCCTTTTAATATATATTTGTTTATTGAATTATCGATGGTTGCTTTTGACCAATGTTCGTAGTCAGTGAAAAATTGTAGGTTATTATCAGATTTTTCAATGGCGAATGACAGGCCATATCCTAGTAGCAATCTCTCGTCATCCTTAAATGTATAACTAGACAAATTTATGACATTGTTTTGGTCAGATGAAATATACCATAAACTATTTTTAAAAATATGGTCAAATTTTTGTGATAAAATACGGGATCTTTTACTTACTACGTTGTCTTTTAAGAGATGAGCATCTTCCAGTAGTTTCGAAAACTTATCCAGTTGATTAGGAAAGAGTATGTACCAATGATTTTGGAAAGCTTTAAAAGTATTATAACATTTCCTGAAGTTGGTTTTTATTTCTGATTTTATTTCCCTAATTTTATCTGTTAGGATGGACCTTTTAGTATCTGAGAAAGGGTTAAATTTATCCTTACGTAAAAAACCAGGTATTAATGTTTTAGGAATCACTAAAATGCTGAGACATTTCTTCATAAAAGCAAGTTGACATTTCTTTACGTTAGCAGCGATCATTTTATTTCTATATTTGAAAAATAATTTTCTAGTAGAATAGTCCAGTAGTATAGGGAGCAAACTGGCGGCCGACTTGTCAGGGGAGTCGTCGATCCTGCAAGTCGTTTGCCAGTACAGTCATATATTTTTTCACTCACGTAGGTTTATGGGTGTTTTTTTAGGGTATCGTTTTGTCATCCCAGATTCTCACGTACTTTCCTGGGTTGATTTTTATGTATGGATTCACCCCAAAGGGGGGATTCCCCAAGGGGTGGAGCCCCCTCTTTTTTTCAGATACGTTAGTTAGTTATTTTTAAGTTTGTGTAGATCACTATTCATTTTATTTTATTCATGTTCTTTCATGGGCCTTTTTTTTAAGGCACCAACCTTGTTGTTTTTGCGTTGCGTTCTGCCATTTTGTTTTATAAAGCGTCTTGTTAATTTATTTTCAATCGTCGTCGTCGCCATCGTCGCGTTTTTTTTTAACAAGTTCCGCAGTCGTTGGTTGGCAATCGTCGCAAATTCGGTCCGCATGACCGAATCACCTCGCAGAGCGTTTGAAGACTGAAACGCAATCGTAGCAAAGAACTAAGCGCAAAGAACCATACGCAGAGTCGGAAAGTCATGCATCTCTATGTCATAGCTTACATAGAGTATGTAAAACACCTTTTACTTTTCTGCTTTACTGTTTCACATCATTTTTAATGTATTTTATTAATAAAATTTCATTGAAACATATATTTTACATACCTTAAAACAGTAAAACAGTAAAACAATATGCATGGCATCAGCAACATGTGCTATAATATGCTTCACCCTGGCATTTCACTGCTTTAGGGTACGTCGAGTAAACGGAGAATTTTCCTAGTTAAACAATGTACTGTTATACATACCTAAAGCAAGTAAACAATATCGCATCCCTATGCCATTACCAAAGACAACAAGTCCACCCAAATTGAATTATGAATCATCCACCGCATATTACATGCATTATGCAATCGACTGAAAAATAATGGTTTAACATTAATATTACCATTTAATGCCTTTAATGACTTTTTACGGCTTTAAGTCAAGTTTTTTTAGGGTTATTAAAATATCGATTAAAACATCGATTAATCGAATAACTGCGCATAAATATTTTTTTTTATTATAAAAACATTTAATTTTTTTTCTTTAAATTCATTTTATAAATCAATTCCTTTTTTCATAATAAAGTATCGATTAATCGTTAGATTAATAAATACACTCCCCTAAGTCCGACTCCATACAACTCCCACATTCACGTATCCAAAGCTTTCGTTCCATTAACCCACAACAACCAACCCCTAGGACACAACCACTCCGTCCTCTACAGAACACCACATACATCCAATACCAACAGCAACAAATCCGCCCACAACAAAATTCTCTGCCCTTCTCCCACCTACTCCTCACTCCTCGATACACTAACATTTATTAATTACACGCTCTAAACTTCCCATAATGACATATAAAAACGAATAAACAATCACATAAATAACAATAAATAAGGGCATAAACTAAATTCTTTACTTTTACCATCTCTCAATCTCATTATCTAAATAGAACTATAATAACGAGAACATACCAACACACTCTAGCACCCACAAACAAACAAAACCCAAACACAACCCTACCTCACTACCATAAACCACAAACTAACTCTAACAACACTACTCAATAATTATAAATACACCCGCAACCCACAATACCCTAATAACTACTCATAATACCCCGACCCACAATCAATCCTCCAACAACCCTAACCATATAAAACACTCAACCTCAAACACACACCTCTCTACATATCACTACCTACCAATTAATACAAATCATATTACCACCTACCATAAACAACATACTAATACACCATCATCCACCTAAACATCTAATCAATATAACTAATATATATATACTATATATATTACAGATAGGGTTCATTGTAATATATATATATATATATAATATATATATATATATTATATATATAATTATAATATAATATATATAATATAGTATAATATATATATATATATATATATATATTAAAAGATATGAAAGATGCTTTTTCAAATCCATAGGGATACTGTACGGAAAGAGTTTCGTACAAAGATACGTTTATCAGATGTATGTTGTAACATTCTAGATCCTGATATGACACTGACACCTCCATGTTTCCCTGCTTGAAAAGTTGTAGTAGGTATGTTGTAGCATAGGCCACCTCTATTACTTCCATGTAAGTCTGCTAGTGGATTCTGTGACTCATTTGTTCTGGCGGCAATTTTATGTGGAAGTTCTATTTCAGTTACTACATTATCACCATCATAGTCATTTTCCATTTGTATCTCATTCATTGCCTTTACTGTGACGTCATTGTATCTGATGTCTTCATACAATGATTCATCGTGGCATGTATTATTTTCAGAACCACGTTCAGTTACTAACTTTAGCAATTTCCCAAAATTAATAGTATCTTTAGTGTCTTTACTGATTGTAAGGCCTTTGACTTTTACAATATATTTTATACTACCTTCCTTAGTTCTTACTCTGACAGCATATGATTTTGGCCCAGTGCATACAAAAGAGTCGCCATAAGCGCCTGCTCCATAATCAGCTATTTCATCTGTTAATTCACCTAAGAAGTTTCCTGTATCGGGAACTTCATCGTTTTCATCAGATACAAAAATACAAGAATCTGTGTCACAATATAATGCTCTTTCTTTAACTTTATTAAGTAATTCGTATAATTTTATACGGGCGTAAGCAGTGGTGAATGATGCAATAGGAATGTTTGTAGTTGTTGATGAACGTTCAGCTAATTCATTTTTCACAATTGTAACAACGTATTTACTGCCCACAGGTACAACGGATGGGACATCAATATCGCTTTGATTGATCAATTCCCATACTTCTTTATCGCTAGCACATACTCTATCTTCACGTGATGGTGTATTTTGAGCAAATTTACCCCAGAGACTATTTAAACACAGCTTCGCTATGAATC
>JABUQX010048161.1:75000-77500 GCA_015478945.1 Trachelipus rathkii
TAATAAATAATAAATTAATAATAATAATAATAATAATAATAATAATAATAATAATAATAATAATAATAATAATAATAATAATAATAGTAATAATGAAAATAAAATATTACTATCATTTAACTGTGTAGGAACTTTGCATTCAATATTCTTCTCAATGTAATGCTATTACATGACTTAAATATATATATAATTATATATATATATATATATATATAATTATTATTATAATATATATACTATATATATATATATATATATATATATAATATATAAAATTATATATATATATATTTATTATATATATATATTATATTATATATATATATATAGATTATAATATATATATATATATATATATATATATATATATATATATATATATATATATATATATATATATATATATATATATATATATATATATATTATAATATTATATATTATATATATATATAAACTGTCCTTCTCAGGAAGGTCATGGCTGTCCAGGAAAATCGACCTGTCAGCTGAACCCTCGAGAAAGGTCCTAGGGTTACACGATGTCCTAGCGGCTAAATCCGCTGGCTAGCCAGATCTATCGCGTATGCCGGTAAGTTTTCCCATAGTAACAAGCACCACTACCAATGTACTCATTAACGACTGTTATGGGACGAAGCTAGAGTAATAGAAATAGCTCACATTCTCTCGTCCTTTCCCTTTCTCAAACCTGATCCCTCTCGCTTGCTATGCGAGTGCTCTACCTCTGATTCAGGAGCGCTCTATATATATATATATATATATATATATATATATATTATATATATATATATATATATATATATATATATATATATATATATACGAGTATATAATAGTTCTTTTAAAAGTTCACACCTTACGGGAAAATAGCCCTTGTTCTTAGGAAGGGAATTTTCTAGGTAAATTTCTACTAGGATCCGAACTAGCGATCGAACGATGGGCCCTTGCCGGCAGCATTTGAGTCGCGATCTATAATTAATATATATATATATATATATATATATATATATATATATATATATATATATATATATATATATATATATATATATATATATATATATATATATATATATATATATATAAATTACAGCCGTCGATATCTAACAATCAGAAATTCATACCCTTATATGGCTGTATACATATTTACATGCAGTTATATAGATCTTACTATTATATATATATATATATATATATATATATATATATATATATATATATATATATATATATATATATATATATATATATATAATATATATATATATATTATATATATATATATATATATATATATATATATATATATATATACCTGTGAACAAACTTCTCTTGCTTAAAGCTAATAATAATTTTCAAATTGAACTTGAGGTATTTAGCACGAACAACGCCAGGTATTTTTACTAAAAAAACTCTCATCCTATATTGTCGTATTATGTTGCTGTAAAATTATGTCCATAATCATTTTTTTGTATTTTTGATTTTGTTTCTTCATTCGCACACACTGCGTTAATAACCCTCCCCGAGCGAGATAAAAATAAGGACTCTACATTTGTCTTCGAAATCGGTTTAGATGAATTAGAGAAAGTATATCCATATCAAATACATTATAAAATGTTGTAAATGTTATAAATGTATTTATTTTACAAGTTTAAATTGTACATTATGAATTAATTCATATATATATGCAGTATTCTATACGAAAAAATATAAAAAACTCTCAGAGAGAGGGAGGGCTGTATATTCTGATTTTCGGAGAGGTTACCAGTTAGCATTTTATATATATATATATATATATATATATATATATATATATATATATATATATATATATATATATATATATATATATTATATATATATATATATATTTATATATATATATATATATAATCTATATATATATATATATATATATACAGTAATGGAATAAATAAATTACTTAAAATTTCATTCACGGGCTGGTAATGTATTCTGATTTTCAGAGCGGTTACCAATTAGCATTATATATATATATATATATATATATATATATATATATATATATATAATATTTAATATATATCTTATATATATATATATATATATATATATATATATATGTATATACAGCAATGGAATAAATAAATTGTAATAGTTAATAAATAAATTATATTAGTTATGCCCCTGGAGAAAAAATATTTATTATATTCAGGATAGATATTCAATAAATATTCTGTATTATTTATTTAAAAAGTATTAAATTACTTTTGTATAAATTTAAAAAGCTATGCATTATAACTGTATTCCCGGTTATCAATGAATTGATATTTGGGAGGTTTAAGGGCATGAAGTTTTTGAAAAAACTTGAATGTCTTTGTTTATTTAGAATCCCTCCTGCACCTTTTGGTGAGGAGGAAGTTCCTGAACAGGAGCTGTAGAGGAAGAGTATTCCATTGTATGCCTGGCCAGCTTGATGAAATATAATTCTTTTACAAATATT